>OMNN01083583.1:0-10134 GCA_900302755.1 Chromis chromis | reverse complement strand
GGGAGCTGCATATTGACAAAAACTATGAGCAGAACAAATGTTAAAGCAAGATGCGTCTCAGTTTACGGAGTTGGTCTGTGGAATGGATTAGAAACTGAGTTAAAAAAAAATGTAAGTCGTATAGTAAATTTAAAAAGTTACTCAAACTAAATATGCTTTTACAGTACAATTCAATGGCATAAATGTTCTTTATTGTGGTGAACATTGTGTATGTATATCTATATGTATATATGTAAGTATGTATGTATGTATACACGCTCAAGCTAAATAGGAGCATGCTGATTTATTTTTAAAAATTAAATTTAAAAAAAAATTATTTTTCCCCCTGTAAAATCTTTATTTATTTATTTATTTTTTCCCCCTTATTAATGTATACTTGTTTTGTTGCTATATGGAAAGCTTGTTATTGGGAATGAACTTGCATCTGTATTGTGACCGAATAAACCTAATATCCTCCTAATATCCTCCATCCACTTATAGTCCAGAACAGAGACGCCATGAGAAACACAATCCAAAATCTGCATTCAGAATGTTTTCTTCGCGAGAAAGAATTAATGAAAAATAGATGAACGTTCTTTCTTGTGCTTGTCTGAGCCTGTTTCTGTGGCTCTCCAATGCCCCCCATCCTTTTTCCCCTCCTGAGTCTATTCTCACTTTCTGGACAGTGCATTTACAGAGTCCCCGGAGAGCTCAGAGGGTCAAGACACACTCAGCGTCGTGTTTATATTCTTAGCAGAAACCCTTTCTTATGTCCCCCCAGAGAACGGGGCCTAATGGAACCACTACTGTCGTGTCATCCAAAGGTCTGCAGCTCCGACGGAACAGGGGCTTCTGGGACAAGATAATGGCGCGCAGTGTTAACATAAGAATACACTCTTTATTGCCATAGAGGAGTTTGTCGTGGCACTCTCCGTACTTTGATGATGAAAGCCGGCAGTGGGCTTCAAAGAGTCCTCGTCTTGAAGGGGGGCGGGCGAGAGGGGGGGGTATAAGAGTATATTTTTATGCTGATTTGGCAGCTCGGTTGCATTTTCTGCTGCGCTGATCAAATGAAGCCTCGACAAGAAGGACCGGGGGGTGGAAATTTGCACCTTGATCATCTGCGGTTGACCATGTGGCATTGAGGCAGGGCTTTGATTAACATCAAAGGCTTTTTAATTTGGCTTGGGAAAGCAAATCTGGCAAACGCATCCGAGATCACAACCTTTAGAGGAGCGCGTTTCCAGCGGACGTACAGTAGCAGCCAACAGCCCGACTGAATGGACAAACTGTTTAACCCTTTAAGTCCTGGTGCGTCATCGGCGACACGGTTTGGCAAGCACACTTTGGAATACCGTAATTATGTCAGTGTTTGCGCTATCGGAAAAAATCAAACGTATTCGTGGGGGGGTAAAGCCAATATAGTGTCATTACGGTAATTTCATTTGGATACGGTAATTTCTTTTGGATACGAATGTCGTTACGCTTTACAACCATTATAGTGTCATTACGGTAATTTCATTCGGGTATGGTAATTTCATTCGGATGCGAACGTCGTTGTGCTTTACAACCAATATAGTGTCATTACGGTAATTTCATTCGGATACAAACGTCGTTGTGCTTTACAACCAATATAGTGTCATTACGGTAATTTCATTCGGGTATGGTAATTTCATTCGGATATGAACGTCGTTGTGCTTTACAACCAATATAGTGTCATTACGGTAATTTCATTCGTCCATTATAGTGTCATTACGGTAATTTAATTCGTATCCGAATGAAATTACCGTAATTACACTATATTGGCTGTAAAGCACAACGTCATTTTAAACCATCATTACACTCTGATAACAGGCAGTAGATTGTAAATAACTGTTAGTGTCATTACGGTAATTTAATTCGGATACGAACGTCGTTGCGCTTTACAGCCAATATAGTGTCATTACAGTAATTTCATGTATTCGGATACAAATCAAATTACCGTAATGACACTATATTGACTATAAAGCGCAACAAAGTCATTACGGTAATCATTCGTGCCCCCCCAGGAAATTACGGTAATTTCATTCGTGTCCTCCCAGGAATCCGCAGGATGAAATTACCGTAAAATTACCGTAACGCGGGCGCCCCGATAGCCTAACGGTTATGTGGCGTGACCCAGGTGCTAAGGCGTAGCGGTTGTCCCGGGTTCGATTCCGACCTCGGGCGTTTACCGCATGTCCTTCCCCACTCTATCCACTGTCCTATCGAATAAAAAGGCATAAAAGGCCAAAAATAAATCTTAAAAAAATACTAATTTACCCTAACTCTTATAATAGGCAGTAAATCGTAAATAACTGCCAGATATTGAAAGTTTCTTCTGAAAAAAGGGGCACCAGCACTCACAGGACATTTTCTGACCCTTTTGTAATCAAAATAAGAAAAAAAAAGACCAGGTGGAAATTTTGAGTTTCAGGTCTTAAAGGGTTAAGTGCTGCAAGCTCATGTAGGCTAAAAATCTGTAGAAATGTCTGTGAAGGTTCTCAGTCATCCAGGTCATGGTAGATAAACACAGCTAAGCGAGGGAAACAAAAATGGATCACCCAATGGTTTACCAATGATTTAAAGGTTTAAAACAGCTGCGGTGGGTTAATGTGACACAGATCTCTGGGTTCAAACTGAGGTGACTGATGTGAGTTTCCAATGAGAACCAAAACATAAAACCTAAACGGGTCTGCCGGCAGAAACCACAGTTATTTTTTCATCCCACGCTGCAGGAAAAAAAGCCCCGTAAAAGAATAAAACCTACCCTTTTAAATCCCACTGAGGTTAATGGAATAAGAAAAGCAGCAGCTACAATCTAATGAGTCAGAAGCCTCTTCAGGGTCAAAAGCATTCAGCAGAGGCTTTTTCACAGGTGCAGCTCACAGATCTTTATAGACAATAAGAGAAAATCCTCACCTCGGCGAGACAAGACAACTCATGAACACGTGATCCAGCGATTTAATTGAACATTTAAAAACCCCAAACAACCTCCTGAACTGCTGCACTTATCTGAGCCACACAGACAAGAGAGAGGCACAATATTTTATATAATGTAAGGTGTTTTATGGAAAACTGGCCGGCATTAGCTGCAGTAATACACTAGTTATCCATCAAACAGGGTTCCTACAGGTTTCTACAAGTTAAATTTAAGACTTTTTTAAGACCTTTTTAAGACCATTTAAAAAAAAAAGAATACCCATTTTGCGGCCCTACCGGCAAACAAAAACAAAATCCGTGAGTTCGATGTCGGAATCAGGAAACATGCACTTGAAAAGCTCTGAGATACCTTTGTTTCCATTGTAAGAGTGGTGTTTGGCTGCGTTGCGTTCTAAATTATTGTTTCCGCCCCGTCACTTGATTGAAAATAACCGTGGTTGACAAATAAAACTTTCAAGTAATGTGGCAAGGAGAAAATTTAAGACCCAGATATCAAAATTCAAGACTTTTTCAAGACTTTTTAAGGTATTATTTCCAATTTCATAAATTCAATGCTTTTAAGACTTTTTAAGACCCTGTAGGAACCCTGGTGTGTGTGTGTGTGTGTGTGTGTGTGTGTGTGTGTGTGTGTGTGTGTGTGTGTGTGTGTGTGTGTGTGTGTGTGTGTGTGTGTGTGTGTGTGTGTGTGTTCTCCTCACCAGCTTTGCCGATCTGAACAGCCAGCCTGGTCAGTTTGCCCTGCAGCACAGACTTCTCCTTCTTGGTCACGTGGGCCTGGTTGACTTTGGCCTTCGGTTTGGCCTCCTCCTTCTCCTCCGACTCGGCCGCCTCCTCGCTCTTCAGCGGCTGGATCTCCAGAGCGATGCCGTCCTGGGTCTTGGCTGGTTTTGGAGGGGAGTGTTGGGAGGTAAAAGGAGGAGGAGGCAGGTTTCAAGGGGTCAATGAGAGAGGAGAAGGTGAACAAAGAGAGATGAGGAGGAGGAACAGGAGAGATCAGGTGAAGACAGACAGAGAGATGGAGATAAAGGAGATGGTTGTAGTTTAGGAATGACAATGGAAAAGAGGAAAGGTTTTGGTGAGTGGATTAAATCAATGTATAATAATAAATCACAAAACAAGAAGGAGGGAGGCGGGGGTCAGGAGCAGTTTGGGGATGAAGGAAGAGAGGCAGAGAACATGTTACAGATTCAGTCGGAGGGAAACTGAAAACGTCTGGACGTGTTCAGAGGTCAGACAAAGCCTCGGACTCTTAATCTTTACATGGTGACCCTTTGGCTGAATGCAGAGAGCAGCGTTTCATCAGTTTATGATCACAGAACATTCATGAAAAGGTCCAGGTAGCTTTCAGAGAGTGTCACAGACGAGTTGGGAGCAGCAGTTCATAATGAAGAGCAGCAGACAGAACAGAGAATACAGCAAATACAACAGACAGGATTTAACACAGGGCTGTCAATCAAACACACTCACACTCACACACACACACACACACACACACACGCACACACACGCACACACAGTTTGTTTCACATCAGAGATCAGAGTTTGGAACGAGGCTGAGTTCTGAGGTCTGACATGGCGTCTAGCTCCGCGTCCTGCTGCTCATTTGCATAAACAAACTGCGTATTTGCATTTCACTTCATCAGCTGGGATCCGGTTTGGACTCTACTGGATGTTTGTTTTCTGATCTGTTTGATCTGAGCTGACAGTGAATCCAGACGGACTCGCTCCATCCACTGCCGTTTGTCATGTTTCCATACCAAAGAAATGTGAGCAGGTGATGAATGGAAACAGAACAGGTCTGCACTGAGCTGACACACTGAGGTTTGATGTTCTGTTTGTCCTCATCAACAACTGAGCTGACAACAATGACTGACCTGGGAGGGTTTGACCTCCAGATTCCATCAATTCCTTGTTCACATTAAATCCTGGACATGTTGCAGTGGGCTGTTACATTAATGCACAATTACTCATCCGTCAGCTGACTGTATATTCTTATGTTAAACCCTGTTGGAGAGTCACTGCTGGGAACAAGATCAACATCACATCTGGAACCAACAACACCGACAGATCATGGACATAAAGCACGTTAGATTCCTGGATGACCAGTAACAAGGAGAAGTCTGCCCTGCTTCTCTAAAGTCCTCCAGTCCTGCTCCTATTGTCCTGTTTCTATTATCTACCAGTGTGAAATAATCCAATCTGTTCCAGTTTTGAACATCATTTTAAAGAAACCTTTACTGGAAGCAACCAAAGTCAAATTAAGTCAGTGATAATAACGGGGACTGGAATGTGACGTGAACACATACAGTCCATTATTGTGTCACTTCTGCAGTGAGTTTTAGATATAAGTTAAAATTAAAACGGACTAAAGCAAAGGACTGACTGAGCCTCGAGCAAGAACCATCTCAGATTATTTTATAATGAATTTAATGAACTGGTCAGAACTGCAGGCTGTTTACACAGAGCAGAGAGGAGATGGAAGCCAGTTAAAGATGTGGTTAGTCTAGTAGTAATATGTAGTGTCACCATGTTTCAGTGTTTTTATGTGGACACTTGACAAAATAATAGACATGTTGATTTCCTATTTTTGTAAAATAAATAAGGAAATCAAACTTGTATTTTTCTTTTTTATCTGATTTTTGTCTCTTCTTTTATCTTTTCCTTTCTTTCGTCTCTTCTAACTGTGTCATACTGCACAAAAGACAATCTATTGAGGACCAACTCAGAAATTTGGTCGCCTCAGTGCTACAGGGCAGCGGTGGTCTAGTGGTTTGTGAAGCCAACTTGAGAGCGACCGCTTGTCCCAGTCACCACCAGAGATGCTAACACAATGTTACCCCTATGCTAACATGACACTAACATGGCGTTAAATTGATACTAACATGATGCTAACAAGATGCTAACACTATGCTAACACGATGCTAACATGGCGTTAACATGATGCTAAGGGGCAGTGGTGTCCTAGTGGTTTGTGAAGCCAACTTGTAACCGGTGGGTCGCCGGTTCGAGTCCCTGGACTGGCAAGAGGTTGAGGTGGGAAAGTGAGAGTGACCTCTTGTCCCAGTCTCCACCACTGTGGGCCCTTGAGCAAGGCCCTTAAACCCTGACTGCACCACGGCAGCCCACTGCTCCTAGTATGTATAGTTCAGGTTAACTTTGAATAGGATGAATGCAGAGAAGGAAGGAACCCAAGGAGATCAATAAAGGGGAGATTATTATCATTATTATTAGTGAAACATTAGTCTGCAGTCCTGAGTTCTTGTTCTTCCAAAGGTGCTGCACCAATAAATTTGCTGTGTCTCACTTGCACAAGCAAACCTGACAGAAAAACATGAGCTTTAAGGAATAAGTTCTTGCATGAGGCTCAGAGTCTCTAACAATTAAACTTCCTCCCAACTCACGTTTGATATTTTTGTAAAAGAAAACAGCACTGAGCTTGGCAACGGAACTTCAAAGCTTTATAGATGCAAACATAGAGTCTGTGTTTTGATCCCCTCCACTGTCTGTGCCACCGCCTCACTCAGAGTTTCATCAGGGCGATACTGAGAACTCCCGACACAGAAGTCCTCTCTACACAGCACGACCTCAACCTGACATTTAACATTGTGGACGTGGGGATGAGTCAAACCAGGAAGCTGCTGAGCTTTATGCACATGGTCCGCTCTGGAGACAAGCCACGACATAGAACTAACTGACACAGCTTCACATGAACAGGACTGAGACCCACTGACCAACCACAGGACTGGAAACAGGCGCAGCACTGAACCATGGGAGAACGCACGGCGGGCAGAGGGGAGGGGGGTGTCTGACAGTCCAAAAGAAAGCAAGTCAACAAACAGAAGATGAACGCAAAGGATCACCCCAAAGAACGGAAAACGACAGCGATGCAGAACCACGACAGAGAGACGGGAGGAGGTAGTTGAGGCTGCAGAGCTGTGGAGGCTGCAGGAGACTTCAGCAAGACAGGACAGAGAAGAGGGAGAGAGTCAGACAGTGAGTACGAGACAACATGAAGTCCTGAGCAACACCCTGCAAGGAGGCAACAGTGAGAGAGATGACAGGAGTCAAAGGCGAAAAGAAAAGAAACTGAGGATTCACAAACAGAGCAGACGACAGCCCACAGCCCACTAATGCTGCCAGGGTGCAACTCCCACACACACCGACAGCAGCAACGTCAACTCTGAGCGCTCCAGCTACCGATGGTCAGATGTGATGTGTTGTTTTAAACGGCTTCACTGCTGCTGCATCTGCGCTAAGGTCAGTGATACCAGCAGCACGCAGTGGAAGGGATTGAATCAACAGCGTTTAACACAATTACTGTTTTCAATCACTTCTGTTTTCCACTTGCTTCTACTTTGAGTCTTTAGTATCCGAGTTGTGTTGTGGTCAATGCAACTGAATCCCTCTGAACCCCAGGACACACCAGCAGGTTTAAAAGGTATGTTTCTTCTAATTAAATTCTGATATTCTGATAAATAGTATCAGCCCTGAAATGTAAAAATAGAAAAAACATAATTCAGCCTTTCTGACTTCCTTCGACTGCCGTCAATAAATAATCAAATTGATGCTTAAAACTTCGTCAAATCACTTTTTTCTACAGGGTTCATTTAAAAATTCCACAAAAATAAAGTGTTTGCTCGAACCAGATCCTGTAAAAACTAAAGATTCTGCTCTTCTCAGTACAGAAGAGGTCATGGCAGTAGAATATTTACAGTATGTCACCATTATTTTCTGGGTGTGGGTAAAACCTGTGGTCATTCTAACCGTGTCCTCCTGCACAGAGGACATCTAGTTATTGTTGTGGACTTTATACTGCGATGATCCCACAGTGATGAAAAATCAGAAACTACTTGGGGTTCAAAAGGTAAAAGGTAAATATCTGCAGGGAACACTGACAGATGTTTGCTTTTCCATTCTATCAGTTAGTCCTCAGCATCCAGCAGACAAAGAATCATCAACCCACTCGAGTCGTGTTTAAACATCTGCTGGACACACGACTGAGGAGAACTGAACCCTACAGCGAACCCAAAACCTGGAGCTGAAAGAGGCTAAACAGCTGAGTGAGCTCTGGAGCTAAAAAGTGCCTGGAGGTTTGTGAAGATGTGCGTTTGAGGTCGCCTGCGACTGAAGCTCTGAGAATTATTTCTGTGTGCACAAAGTGTGATGAGCTTCCAAGAGCCGTGTGTGTTTCTGTGTACATCGAGAAGCATTCTGTCTGCAGCAGATGCCTGGACGGCGGGAGGTCGGGAGGAGGGGAGCGTGTGTGTGTGTGTGTTGAGACAGCTTGTGGAGGAAGCTGGACATGTGTCGGATCACACGCAGGACGGTTGGCTGCTTGTGGAGGTTGGAGCGATGGCGTCATCAGAGCCATTAAATCAGGACACCTCAGAGGTCGGCCCGGTGGGTCGCTGACGGACTGGTGTCTCAACTCTGAGCGTGAAGCAGGACATTTTCAGGACAAGAAAATCAAGTCTGGCATTTATGTGAATGTTATCTTGGGGATAAATAATTATGGCTGAATAAATTCCATTTGAACAGACAGGAACACATTTAGTGCTTCAGAACTGAGACGCTCCCTCAGCCTCACTGGTTTGGACAGTTCAGGTTACATGTGGGGTTTTCTGAGGCTTTCAGAGATTCTGTTTGAAAGTTTATCAGATGAAATCTCGTTATCTTGGTACTTAGCTCACTTTTGCCAGATTCATCATTACCGCGTCATCGGTGACATGTTTGGGCATGCAAACTTTGGACTGCCGTAAATATGTCATGATGTGCGCTATCGGAAAAAAATCCAATGGATTCCTGGGGGGTACGAATGAAACTACCGTAATGACAATATAGTGTCATTACGGTAGTTTCATTCGTACCCCCCAGGAAGCTCGCGAAGCAGCCCCTTTGTTCCCTTCGACCCGATGCTCAATTTCATAGTTTTTCCCACTAAAACACTAAAATCAAATCCCGTTTTGTGTTTTCCTTCATTCTAAACCATCATTACTCTGATAACAGGCAGTAAATCATAAATAAGTGCCAGATATTGAAAGTTTCTTCTGGAAAAATTGACACCAGCACTCACGGGACATTTTCTGACCCTTTTGTAGTCAAAATAAGGAAAAAAGACCAGGCGGACATTTTGAGGCTCAGGTCTTAAATCAGGGGTGTCAAATCCTGGTCCTCGAGGGCCACTATCCTGCATGTTTTAGATGTTTCCCTCTTCCAAGACCTGATTCAAATGATCAGCTCATCATCAAGCTCTGTAGAAGCCTGATAACGATCCTGATCATTTAAATCAGGTGTTGGAAGAGGGAAGCATCTACAACATGCAGGATAGGGGCCCTCGTGGACCAGGATTGGGCACTATCCTGGTCCTCGAGGGCCATTATCCTGCATGATAGTAGCCCTGGAGGACCAGGATTGGGCACCCCTGTCTTAAAGGGTTAAAACCTTTTGATGTTTTATTCTTGTCTTTAATGTTTTGAGGCTCAGTTGAATGCTTCTGATGTTTCAACCCAGCAGCGCTCGTGCAAAAGTTTAAATCCAAGCCCCAAACTGAGGTTGTGATATTAATATAACTATGAACCAACCTGGTGGTGAACTGATGACTGTTGTTGTTTGTAATTAAACTGCAATTATCTTCTTGATTAATCACATAAAGCTATCATAGTAGATCAACAAGGTCAGTCAATGTTTCTGCTTGACTTCAGTGATTATTAGTTTCCAGTCACTCAGATCATCATTTAAGCTCTAACCCATCTTGGATCACACTCAAAATGTATTTTTTAGTGGATCTACATTCTGATTTCTATCCCTAAACTGTGCAGCTGGCTCTCATCAAGTCAGCCAATTAGCTTGGAGAGCAAATGAGAGGCTTGTAACTGTGTGAGAACAGCAAACACACAAACACATGCATTGAGCACAAATTAGATTTTTGTTCTCTCAAATTAAATCATTCTTTGAGCGACAACAAAATATGATTTATGTGAAATGTCCCACTGCACCCACAGGCCTGAGGCACCGTGGCAGTTACCATGACGGCTGTGGACGCTGTGATTGGCTGTCAAACACTAGAAAGTTGAGAGTTGCACCCTTTGACAGGTAAAGCAAGGCGAGAGAACGTCCTCCTTTAACAGCAGAGAGAGAGAGGGGGGATGGACTGGACAATCCCCTCCTGCTGCTGGGTGGAGGGTGAGGAGGGGG
>OMNN01083577.1:0-13181 GCA_900302755.1 Chromis chromis | reverse complement strand
GTTTTGAGAGTTTTTGCTTGGGAAGTTTCCTGGAAATGACTGTAATTTGGGTCTAATTGCAGGGAAAACGAGGACAGTATTATTTAAATATCAATTGCTGCCTCACAAACGGTCACAAGGTCGGATAAACTTGCAAAAAGAAAGTCTTTTCTTGTGTTGTTGTAATTTCAAAGCAAGTATTTGATTTTAAAATACGGAGAACTAAGTTTCCAATAAAACATTTACTACTTATATTCAGCTTTTCCAGTCAATAAAACAACAGATGTTTCTCTACATTTTCACAGTTCCTCCTTAGAAGCTCAAATTTAGACACTTTTAAGTAATTAGAACGGGGTCATCCCTATGTTCCCCGGGTCCTATGTTCCCCCGTTTTTCCCCAAAAGGGTCTTATGTTCCCCGTTTTTCCTAAAAAGGGTCCTATGTTCCCCGTTTTTCCTAAAAAAGGGTCCTATGTTCCCCGTTTTTCCTAAAAAGGGTCCTATGTTCCCCGTTTTTCCTAAAAAAGGGTCCTATGTTCCCCGTTATTCCTAAAAAAGGGTCCTATGTTCCCTGTTTTTCCTAAAAAAGGGTCCTATGTTCCCTGTTTTTCCTAAAAATGGTCCTATGTTCCCTGTTTTTCCTAAAAATGGTCCTATGTTCCCTGTTTTTGGGGAAAAGCGAGGAACATAGGACCCTTATTTAGAAAAAGGGTCCTTTGTTCCCCGGTCCCATACAAAGCGGACCCAAGGAACATAGGTACGCTCCCATTAGAACTATATGATGTTATTAAGATACTGCAGCTTCAGTGAAATGGAGCATGACTCGGCGTGGTTGTGGTCTGTGATGAGCTGAAAACCCGAAACAATGACATGAAATTCATTAAAACGCTTAGAATAATAATAATCAGCTAAAAATTAAGGGTAAGAATGGAGGAGCAGGAGAAAGAGAAAGAGTTTATCGCCGACATCTCAAAAGGCCGAGCCGATACCAGATCTTCCATCTATTCCTGGCACACACAGCCCAGGGCCTGGAAATTGGCTCTCTGGTCCGGAGGCAGAATTCACTGGAGCTTCTTTTTTTTTTTTTTTTTCAGAAAATGCATCTGCAAGGACACAGAAGTCCTCTTCAGGTCTAAACCTTTGATCCTTAAGAGACCCCCACCTTCCTTTTACCCCTTAGGTACTGGCATCAGTGTAATTGAAGATCATTACTAACCCACAATGCAACCCTCTCAGCGAGCGTCTCCATAATGGAAATGAATTGTGTGGCGCAGAGCAGCCTCACAACAGCAGAAAATGGAAGCCAAGAGGTAGAAGGAGCAGGGGGACGTATTCCAAATTGAAATGAAGTGGAAATATCCCGTCCGCGGTGCCATTGGTTAGCCAAGGAGCCGAAACGAGCGAGATTACTGGCTTACATTTGTAGCTCCTCAGTGTTTTTGTTTTGTTTCGCTGAAGTGGGGTGGTATAGGGGGGCCGTGTGTGCACTTCAAAAGAATTTGTAACAAACCTAATTCATCTGAAGCGTAGGATGAGCTGGTAAGAAAGATGAAAGATGAAAGTGAGTTGGCATGGAAACAGAAAGCACATCAGTGCTCGCTGGCACACAAAAGGGCTGCCTGTGTTGCATGTTGCATTTCTGCGGGAAGGGATCCAGAGAGGCTTTAAGTGCTATCATGACCTTACAAACAAAATTAGCCAATTATGACTAACTAGGGTGCTCAATTTCCACTTTTTATTTTTTTTACGAGACCATGCTTATCATGTTTTTTTTTTTCTCTTATTTTCACAGAAGCCTATAATTAGGAGCATAGAATCAACATTTTTGTTACACACCTTTGAGTATATTTCCTTCCACGCTTGTTATGTCGGGTCGTTGCTGATCAACATTTCCAAAATACCTATAAAGCTCGTTCCATCTTCGCTTCACACTTTCCTTCCAACCTCTGGCTGGGCCTCTCTCTGTTGTTGACACTTTTCATCTTAGCATAGACGCAGGTTAAGTATTAATTGGAAAGCAGCGAGCGCCCATATATCTTTTTTTTTTTTTTCTCCATTTGATCTCAGGTAAGGGGAATTCCACAGGCTGCTTTTCTGCACAGACCTCCAGTGCTGCTGCATGTACACACCTTAAAAACGCATGCATGTGCACTCGGCAACATAAAAAAACATCCTCAACAAAGTGAGACAGAATACAAGAAAACAGTCAAGGTTGCAGAGGAAAAAAGTTTTTCTGCCGACTGCAGCAGCATCCACAGAACAAACGGTAAGGAGAAAAAAAACAAAGCAACATTAAAGCAGACAGTCATTTCCAGAAAAGCAAACATTGTACAAGACCGTTGCCCCCAAACATTTGTGGTCAGAACATTCGAAACAAAAGAGAGCCTCTAAACAGGTAAACCGCCAGGACACGGTGTTTACCTTTTCATGTTCTCTCTGTGCAGAAGAGTTTGATCTTTTTCTCCTGTATATCCCGCAGTGTCACAAACACAATGCGGTGTCTCGCAGCTTCAAAGGCCCATCAGTGACAGGTTCAGGGGGGAAAGATCAAATATTCATTTCCAAGACACAAGAATGGAAATTTAAATGAAATACAGTGAAAATAGAAAAATAACTGCTGGTGTCACTGGTGACAGCAGCTCACTGGAGAGGAGAAACCTTTGGGCTCTCCTTTGTGTCGTGTTTTTTGGCTTGTTTTATTTTTATAACATCGTTCGCCGCGGTGACAATCATTGTTTTTATTTTATTTTTTATTTCGCTCGCGCAGAGTTTCAACTTTTAAAATTAGTTTGTTGTTTGACAGCCGGAGAAACTGACTGACGGCGAGTCTGATTTCAATTATTACTCTCAACCAGAAACATTTTTCAGCCCCTTATGAAACCTTTGGGTTTCTCGTTCCTCACTGTTGCCAACTTTGTGTGTGTAAAAAGATCTCCGGCTTTTCTTTTTTTTTCCTGCCCTTAATTAAAACTTTGCAGTTTGTTGCTTGTTATGGCACCAAATGTTCTCATCATATCATCATATTAACTGGCAATCCTCTCTCGGCTCCCTTTTTGCTCGCTGCATACCATCAACAAAATATCCCTCTGGGCTTCCAAATGGCACGCCCAGCGAAGATCTAATTGAATTAAACTGCATTAATATGACACACTGTATGTCCTTACAACCCGAGACGAGCATCACTCTCTAATGCCCTCGTGTTTATGATTATATGGGATATTGATCCCAGCACTTAAAAGAGACGTGCAGTTTTATCTTATCATCCAAACAGCTCTCTCATGGTTGCTTGTTTACAGCAAAGCGGCGTCTAAATCGTAAACACAGATAGCAAACATATGCATGCAAAAAAAAAATTCCCACAGCAATTTGAATACCAATCCTCAGCAAACAGTCTTTTACACTCTTTCTATGCACTTACACAGGGAGCAACTTAATCTCTCTGCTCTCAGACGCGAGCTGGGCTGTCAACTGAAATATGGGCGGGCTGCGAACCAATTGCGAGCCGAGTGTTTCATCAATATGACAACGGTAACAACAGGGCTGACCTTGTGAAGCCTCCAAAGCCAAACTTCACAGAGGGAGGAGGAGCTCCCTCCACTTCTGTCAAGTGTGTGAAGAGGTGGAGGGCTTTACTGGATTATTGTGATCCCTGCCTGGCTGGCACACGCAAGGGAGCGTCTGCGATGAAAGTCGGGATCTGAGGAGGATCCATCTCTGCCATCACTGTTTTCCCGATGTCACTTTTTTTTTTTTGTGTAGAATTTGAAATAAAATGTGAGCATCACTGGCAACAGGTATGCTCACATCTTTAATGCCCAGTGCTGAATAACTCCCACCGGTGCAAAGGCAAACATCACAACAGCCAGAATAAATTCACCTCCTCTTTATGTTGTGCCATCTCCCTTGCCCATATCCCCGCCTCTCCCCCGTCACATTCTGCGTATGTATGGACGCATCTGAAATAAGATGGGGTGCTCCAGCGGAGGGGGAAAGCAGGAAGGGAGACCAAGCCAGCACATGTTGAAAGGCACGGCTGCTCTTTAATGTGGCTCCAGCTCGGGAGTCCTGGGCCTAATGAGGTGCTGTGGAGCTCCGCCGCTCCATCTCACATCGCCTACACACCAGCAGCCCACATACTGCCACTGCTGCACCATTCACCATCATTAAGGAGATGCTCTCAGATCCCTCCAGGGACCCCAAAGATAAAGAAAAGAAAGAAGAAAAAAAAAACAGCCCTCTGGATTGGCACACAGGAGTTCGAGTGAGGTGAGAACTGTGCTAAAGTTGTCAGCAAGCCACATCCCACAGCTCAGCGAAGGCGTACATAGCAGACTCATCTTCAACCAGCAGTAACCTGAGCGGCTGTCGCGGTCAACAAGGTGCAGACTCCGCCGCAGATATTTAGCACGAGGAGCAGAGACGTGGTCGGGTATCAGGCTCCCTCCGGGCGAATCACAGACTCACCTGCACTGAACGCGAGGCCGTGCTCATGAATGTAAAGCCGAACATTAACCCTTTGAGACCTGAGCCTCAAAATGTCCACCTGGTCTTTTTTTCTTATTTTGATTACAAAAAGGTAAGAAAATGTCTTGTGAGTGCTGGTGCCCATTTTTTCAGAAGAAATTTTCAATATCTGGCAGTTATTTACGATCTACTGACTATTATAAGAGTTACGGTAATTTTACGGTAATTTCATCCAGTGGATTCCTGGGGGGGCACGGATGAAATTACCGTAATGACACCATATTGGCTGCAAAACGCAACGCCCCAGCTTTCAGAAACCGTTGAATTTTTTTCCGATAGCACAAACGGTGACATATTTACGGTATTCCAAAGTGCGTTTGCCAATGTCGCCGATGACGCATTAGGACTTAAAAGGTTAAAGAACATGGGAGCAGGCTACAAATTCTTGGTCTATTATTAAAGTGAAAATATATCGAACGCCACTTTAATTTCCTGCAGATGTGAGCAACCATAAAATGTAATTTATCATAATGGGACACATGTTTTGTTGTTATTTTGCTCAAAGGGTAAAATAAAGAAAACCAGTCGTATTGTCTACCAAAAATTCACAAGTTAATAACATTAGCAGATTCTGGAACTGTTTATGTTATGGCCTAACAATTATTTTCCCCATTAATTTATTAGTCCAAAAGCTGTCAGAAAATATTTTCCCATGACTTGCATCTCCAAGTTGCTTGTTTTGTCCATTCAGTGCTCCAAACCGAATGAGATCCAGTCAGCTTTCACATGAGATTTAAAAAAAAAAAAACTGCAGTTCAAAGTGGGAACTGGATAATTTTGAGTGACTTAATTGATCAGTTCAAACAAACCAGTGCAGTGCCCCTTCATAAGCTGCCAGTTGGGAATGGAGTGATTTAGGTATAGCAGAATAAAACGGCAAAGATCAAATACAGTCACACAGTGGAGTTGGCATGCGTTGCAATGCCAGGGGAAACTCAACTTTGATTAGTTGGTTGCTTTGACATAAACTACCACAATAATCATACTTGTCCACTTATATAGAATGTCTGTAGATTATATGGATATAACAAAAATCAATGCACCTATGTGTGGTAAGAGTTCAATCAGGCGGTCCGCTACAGCCATCAGCAGATTGGGGTCAGCCCTAAGTTCCCACAACCCATTGGTCCCACAGCCCTATGTTCCCACATTTTTTAGGATGTTTTTTTCTTCCTGAAAATTTAGAAAATTAGGCCCTATGTTCCCACATTTCCAAGATAGTTTTCAAAATTAGGCCCTATGTTCCCACATTGCTAAGATATTTTAGTAGCGGTGTTGAGCTCAAAAGACTTTGGAAGCTAGCTCTCTCTCCTTCAAATCGCAGTTGCAGGATTGAGTGGTGAACCCCTAACTACCAGGGGTAGAGATGTGGAAATTGTGGGAACATATGGCCTAATTTTGAAAAATATTTTGGAAATGTGGGAACATAAGGCTGTGGGAACGTAGGTCTGTGGGAACGTAGGTCTGTGGGAACATAGGGCCTAATTTTAAAAAATATCGTAGCAATGTGGGAACACAGCGCTGTGGGAACATAAGGCTGTGGGAACATAAGGCTGTGGGAACATAGGGCCTAATTTTGAAAAATATCTTAGAAATGTGGGAACACAGGGCTGTGGGAACATAGGCACGATCCCAGCAGATTGTGTTGTGTTATGATGTTGCAAAGCATAACTTCAGTTCTTACCACAGCTGTTTGTAGATCAGATTTGGGACACAGAAACATCGTCATCTGTGGCTAGATGGATGGACGGACGGACGGACGGACGGACGGACGGACGGACGAGACGGACAGACGGACAGACGGACAGACAGACAGATAGTTCATTCATCCCCTTGGAGAAATCCAAGATATCCAGTAGCTCACACATGTTACATACAAGATAGAGGGACAATGTACTTAAGAGCATGCAACTTGACGTGCAAATTGTGCTGGTCGAAGACATAGCATAAGGTGCCTAAAATGCTGGTATTTACAGAAGTGTGCAAAAATGGTTAATATTTACAATAAGGTGGTTATTTACAATAGAAATAGAGTATTATAAGAGTACTGAATGCAATAAATAGAGTATTATGAAGTACAAAATGTGCAATGTGAAAATAGAAACTAATAATAATGAGTTTACAGGAGGAGTGTGGTGCATGGGTCCTGGTGGGCCCAGTAATATTGGTTTATTTGGCTGATTCCCCCTCTGTGTGTATTCCTCTGATGCTGTTTCAATTTAAAATGTTCCTTTGCATCATACACAGCAGACGCTGCCACCTTCATGTGTCACACACAGACTGGCACAGTTGTACATCCATTTTTGTTGATGTAAAAAAAAAAAAAAAAAGCTAACATCTCTTCTTTTTGGATTTTCTATTAATTTTATGGATTTTTCCATTAGATGATACAGGTGGGCAACCAAAGGGGTGAATGGGTGATAGGATAGATAGCAGGACAGCTGATAGTTAATAAAGAGGGTGTTCAGTTTTGGTTGTAGGATCCAGTCTGCAGTCAGAGAGCTGTGAGACTCTTTTCTTTGTAGTTTGATATAAAACTAGTTCCTTGGTTACATTAAACAGACCTTTTTGGATGACGCTATTTAATTTTGCAAAGTGATTACATTTTGCTGTATCACAACTCTTTTTTTTTAATGGAGCCAAGGTACACATGTGCGTGCCAGTTCTCCTTAGATGTAATTTAAACATGTTCGTACGCTGACACAGACCAGTGTAGATGAAAGGAAGTCCAGTAAGTTTTAGGAATCATGTTTCTTAACGAATGCCTCGTTCTTAAACACTTGGAACCGATTCCTATTCAGAGGTGGTTCTTAATATCCAACCCAAAGCATTTGTCCTCATTGCACATGTGTTTCACCTTTTTAAATTTTTTGCTCAATAATAAATGTCCTCGCTAGACCCAGTGACATGGTTTGCACCTCACATCAGTGTCAGTTTGGCTCTCATTCATGGTTAGCAGTTGCTGGGTTGTAAATAATTAATACATCTAATATGGCACAGTTCAGGACTACATTTCCAAAACAGGAGCTCATGTCACTGCAATAAACATGTTTTGTTTTGCCAAATTTAGACATTTTTCAATTTGCAAACTGTGTTATTTCCTATAAAAAAGTGTATGTTTCGATGCAGCCAACCAAAAATCCATTTGCTTACATCACATAAGTCTTGAATTAAATGACGGCTGCACCATGTTGTTAAGATAAGAATCAATTGCAATCATCTTGATAACAACAGCAGTTCCAACATCAAAGTGTGGTGATGGAAAAAGTAAAAAAAAATCCAAAGCAGGAAGCACCAGTGCAGTTGTGCCTTTATGTGTATGTCTGTACATGCATGCGATGGTGCTGTGTGACAGTGGAATACGGCCCAACGAACAGGATGAATAATCCCCAACACCATCAAAGGCTCCTCAACTGGGGAGCTCAGGCCATGACAGCGGCACATACAGCGAATCTCCCAGCCTGCCTCATACCCCCTGGGGACAGCGGAGGCCGAGGAGAAAGGGGAGAGAAATAGAGGAAGGGGGGAAAATGACGGGAGAAGAGAAGGCAAAAGAGCCGAGAGGGGAAATTGGAAAGGGAGTGAAAAGTGGCAAAAAAAATAAAAAATAGGAGGGAGATGGCGGTTGAGGGGAAGAGATAATGTGAAGTTCTAGTGCATGTAAGAGATACTGCGTTGGGAGACAAAGTGTAGAAGATACTAAAGGAGCCTTGACTTTACATGCAGTGTTGAGTCATCACAGTCCTCACTCTGAAGAATGATCAAGCCTCGAGTTTCAAGTAGCAGCGTCATCTCTTTCTTCTGAAAAGCTGTGGAGTGCACAACAGCAAACGAAAATGGAACGATTAACAATGTGAGGAAGGCCCTGATGCGTGAAACATACAATGAAAAAAACCTGCATCTCACAAAAATGAGAATCTCATGCACACAAGACTTTTGCATTTACTGTTGACAAAATGTCCTGTTTCTATTGAAGTCTAAAACTCACACCAGAACTACATGAGCAGACCCCATTGATTGATTCGGAGAAGGAAGAACTCCTCAAAACACAAAACAAGCAACACGAAATCGGATCAACAGAGGAGGAACCGCTGCATTGACAGACATACTTAATAGGTTTCCTGTGGACAGAGGTCAAGCTGATAATGACCTATTCATCCATCCATTTTCTTCTGCTTATCTGGGGTCAGGTCACAGTGGCAGCAGGCTAAGCAGAGCATTCCAGACATCCCTCATCACCAACAGCATTTTCCAGCTTTAAAGGTGTTCCCAGGCCAGATGAGATACACTATATTGCCAAAGGTATTGGGACGTCTGTCTTTACACATGAACTTTAATGACATCCCATTCTTAATCCGTAGGGTTTAATATGGAGTTGGCCCACCCTTTGCAGCTATAACAGCCTCAACTCTTCTGGGAAGGCTTTCCACAAGGTTTAGGAGTGTTTATGGAAATGTTTGACCATTCTTCCAGAAGTGCATTTGTGAGGTCAGGTACTGATGTTGGACCACAAGGCCTGGCTCTCAGTCTCCGCTCTAAATCATACCAAAGGTGTTCTATCAGGTTGAGGTCAGGACTCTGTGCAGGCCAGTCAAGTTCCTCCACACCAAACTGGCTCATCCATGTCTTTATTGACCTGCTTTGTGCACTGGTGAGGAGCCATGTTGGAACAGGAAGGGGCCATCCCCAAACTGTTCACACAAAGTTGGGAGCATGATATTGTCCAAAATGTCTTGGTCTGCTGAAGCATTAAGAGTTCCTTTCACTGGAACTAAGGGGCCAAGCCCAGCCCCTGAAGAACAAGCCCACACCATAATCCCCCCTCCACCAAACTTTACACTTGGCACAATACAGTCAGGCAAGTACCGTCCTCCTGGCAACCACCAAACCCAGACAGAGAAGCGTGATTGGTCACTCCAGAGAACACGTCTCCACTGCTCTAGAGTCCAGTGTCGACATGCTTTACAACACTGCATCCGAAGCTTTGCATTGCACTTGGTGATGTAAGGCTTGGATGCAGCTGCTCGGCCATGGAAACCCATTCCATGAAGCTCTCTACCACTGTTCTGGAGCTAATCTGAAGGCCACACCAAGTCTGGAGGTCTGTAGTGATTGACTCTATGATTTTACGTGGCCTACCACTTCGTGGCTGAGTTGTTGTTGTTCCCAACTGCTTCCACTTTGTTATAATACCACGAACAATAAGTTGACCGTGGAATATTTAGTATGGAGTAAATTTCACGAACGGACTTATTGCACAGGTGGCAACCTATCATGGTACAACGCTTGAATTCACTGAGCTCCTGAGAGCGACCTATTCTTTCACAAATGTTTGTAGAAGCAGTCTGCATGCCTAGGGGCTGGATTTTATACACCTGTGGCCATGGAAGTGATTGGAAGACCTGAATTCAATTATTTTGATGGGTGTAATTTGGTGCCAGTACTTTTGGCAATATAGTGTATGTAATCCCTCCAGCAAATTCTGGATCTACCCCGGGATCTTCTCCAGGTTGGGCATGTCTGGTGAACCTCCAAAGGGAGGCACTATAATCAAATGCCTGAACCACCTTTCTACTCTGAGCTGCCTTTGAATATCCAAGCTCCTCACTCCATATCTAAGGCTGAGCCCAGGAACCCTGTGAAGGTGACTTGTATCCACAGTCTTATTCTTTCGGTCACTATCCAGAGTTCAGGGTGTGAGGGTCGGAACATGGACCAACTTAAGCATCAAGAGCTCAGCTTTTCTTCAGTCCGATACAGATCCAGTAACAGTTACAACATTTGATGAGTGTGGAGGCAAACCTGTTTGTTCTGATGCCAGAAGCTGCAGCTCATGTTCAAACAATCCGATCGAAACTGTCTGACAACAAGACATCGACTCATTCCTCACCATCAATCACCAAACACGTAACGATAGTCCTGCTCCTATGAGCAAAATGAATTATCACACACAATTAAATCAACATGTAAGCATCAAAGTTTGGTTGTGTCCCTTTGTTCTTGATGCAAGAAGAGGCTGTAAAGAGTTCACAGAGTAGTTGATCTATTTATTGGTTATGATGCCTTTGTAAATGATTCACATTCCAGAAGTTGATTATTGATCCATGTGAAGTCAAAAAGATTAAAAAGATTAGTGACACTGCTTTGATTTGTCTTAAAACTGGAGTAAAAGTTACGTTCCTGCCGGCTTTACTGAAAGCTCACAGATGCCAATCATTAGTTTTATTCTGTTTTATTTCACAAGTTCTGATAAAATTTGTTTTTAGGTGAATCTCAGCTCTGCATGTATATATAAGCCATTAAATGCAACAAATCCAAATGTTCAAACAGTCTTGGGTATTCTGAAAAAGAAAATGTGATTTATCTGTATTTGAAGCTAATGAGAGACTTTGAGAAGGTCATAAAAGGAAATAGTAACTAATACTGATTACGTGTCTTGTTCGTTTTATTTCTTGATCTCTTTGCTTCTTTTCTTCGAATCAGCAAGGATCACCTCTTTCCTTTTTCTGTAAGCTTCAAATTCTCTGCTCTCCCCTTGGCATTGGAGCGTTACTGGCCTGTCTGACAGGGAAATACAGTAGATCACAGCTGGCTCGATGCCCACAGATAGAGTGGCTCCCCAGCGTCCTAACACCACTGCCTCAGATCCCGGGCCAATTCTCCTGCCCCGCCTCGTAGGTCAACCTTGGCTGCTCTCTACAGCCTCACACTCCGTCCCCTGAGCCGCTGCCCATCCCGTCACCCCTGGCACAAACTGTGCTGCATTTCCCTGCCAGCTTTTTACACAAACCAAAGAGGATACAATGCAGTGTTTTTGTTAAGAGATGGACTTGTAATTAACCTTGGGCCGTGGGTGTTTCTACTCCGTGTCGAGGCTTCTGGAGAGGTATGGAAGGCAGGTTAGCAAACAGGCAGGAATGTTAGCGGTGCATGAGGGGGGCTAAATTAATGAAAACGCCATCCATTAACCTTTGTGGCTCCCTGGCTGCTCACTCAGCCTGGGCTTCTGGATTGATCACAGCAATGTAAACGGCAAACAGCACCACTGACATCGTGTGTGTTTGTACTAGAAATCATGCAGTTAACCGAAAACTAATCGGGGAAGCATTGTGATTAATTATACATTTATTTAAGTTATTTTCAAGGCAATAGAAAAAAAGTAAACATGCTCTAGTTCCAGCTTCTTTACACCATAAAGCCCTCTAGTGGTTACAGGAAGTCTTTGAAAGCAATCACTGTTTTTATAGAGCTGCAAAACCCACAGACGGAGGAGGTTGGGGTGGATGGACGACTCAACAAAACATTAAACACTACTACACCAACCGACAGTCATTATTCCTGAGATGATTAAGGTACTCTAACTCTGTGGTTCTCAACTGGTGGGTCAGGACCCAAAAGTGGGTCGCGAAGCCATTTTTAGATGGTCGCAGAAGCATGACCCCTCAAAAAAGTAGTGGTATAAAGTCTTTTATTTTATGTGTTTCTTTGCTTTCAATAGCAGGATAATTAGTGGTGGTGACACCAGTAGTGGCCCACTATTAACCTCTAGATTTGGCTCTGCCAGCTTATTGGAGACATTTATGCTAAAATGTGCCAAAAAATATACCAAAATCTGTCAAAATGGGACAAAATATGCCCCAAACTTGGCAAAAGTGTCCAAATATACAATAATGAGCAAAAATAAGCCAAATTTTCCCAAGCTGTATCAAAATGTGTTGAGACTACACCCAAATAAACCATAATATGTTAACAGGAACAGCAAACTTCAAAATATTTGGGTCACGACAGTTATTAATAGAGACATAGTGGGTCCTGAAGCTGGACCAGTTGAGAACCACTGCGCTAGGCTATCGGGGCACCCAATATTTATCTTAATTACTTTTAGTTCCATCCACATCTATTGTCCAATCAAATTTGAGACCCAACTCGTCTGTCACAGGAAAGAGCACAAGGTGGCCTTTACAAGGGAAAAAAAACTGACAGGTCATTGCATGTCCTTTTAATGTGTTGTTTGTTTTAATCAAATAAATAAACTAAACTTTAAGGAGAAATAAAATTCTGTAAAATAAAATGAAATTAAAGCTGCAAGCAGCGATGAACGGGCCCTCGCACCCCGACGTATGTCGGGACATGGCAGACGTCGAGGTCTGGTGCATGTCAGGGTGTGGCAGAAATTTCCAGGGGTTGAGACGTAGCTGACCATTTTCAAGGATTATGTCACAAACTCTCCTGCAACGCACTGTGCAAATATCATGCCTATAATTTCCTTTCACCAATAGGTGGCGCTATGACTGTCAATGACAGTTGGGTTAAGCCATAACTCATTTTCTGTCATACAAATGGAAGCTGCTATAATTATTTAGCATGCACTTAACATGCACTTAACTTTTATTAAAAAGGGGAAAGATTTAAGATGATGTACAATAGCACAACGTTAATGATTTACACTTGTTACAGAGTGTACAGTATTAATTTAGAGTTATGCAATGGTGGAAATCAATGTACAATTTATAGAGAAATAATATGCATTATTTGAGGTAGACAGGTAAATTCATTCCAGAGTTGCGTGTGTGTTCAAGGAGGATAGGAGGTGGTGTGTGTGTGTGTGTGTGTGTGTGTGTGTGTGTGTGTGTGTGTGTTTGTCTGTCAGTGTGTGTTTGTCTGTCTGTGTTTGTTTAG
>OMNN01083574.1:0-10396 GCA_900302755.1 Chromis chromis | reverse complement strand
ATCGCTGTCCATTGCCCGACAGGGCAAGGACCCTATTGTTTTTGCTCTGTTTCTTTATTTTTCGTACTTATTTCCCTTTAAAGATTTATTTTTTTTGGCCTTTTATGCCTTTATTAGATAGGACAGTGGATAGAGACGGAAACGGGAGAGAGTGGGAAAAGACATGCAGTAAACGCCCGAGGTCGGAATCGAACCCGGGACAGCTGCTACGCCTCAACACTTGGGTCACGCGACATAACTGTTAGGCTATTGGGGAGCCCCACCTATTTCCCTTTAAACATGTTCAAAAACTCCCCAAATTTGGCACAAAAATCAGGCCTGGTGAAAAAATACATATTTTACTACTTTCGTCCATAGCCACGCCCAAACGGCTCCACATAGCCCCCTAGAAAACGTGGTGTTTGCTGATTTTTGCTCATTTTCAAAAGCTATAGCTGCAAACAGGGTAAGTCCAAGAGACCTCAAATTTGGCCAGTATATATGTTACGACCCATAAGCAGGGATAAACATATTTATACAGGACACACAATTAAAGATTTTAATAACAACATTCAATTTATTTTTTTTAAAGAGTTCTCCTCCACGTGGTGGTCCGCAGATGCGCAAGTGAAGAAAGAACAAAAAAAAAAAACCTAAGCGATCCCGTGCCCAAAAACAAAACTAACCAAAGTAACAACTGACAGGTGGACCTGGCGGGTTGGCCAAACATAACCAAAGGGTGCGGCACCAGGCCAACCCTGTATAGGGCCGTAGAAGCCGGCGCCGACACCCGAGCTAAAGAAAAAACGCAAACTAAACCCAAACCAACAGAAGGGGCGAAAACAGGGCGACCAATCCCACCAGGTCAAATGAGAAAGAAAAAGCTAACAACAATGGACCCTGCTATCTGGCCGGCATGGTGGAAGCCGGCAGCACGACAACAGCTGATGGCGGGAGTGCGCGTCAGCAGGAGGCGCGCCACAGGCAGCAAGGTGGAGCCAGTGAGATGGGAGATGCAAGAGAGCCAGAGAGAGGGCAGAGCTCTGACAGCCCACCTATTTATAGGAGGAGCTGGATTGTGACCAATTAAGCTCCAAACCTAATAATTAACTGGCCTTTAAGAAAAGGCTGGAATAACCAACGACAAATATAACTTAAGGGAAATATATACAAAACTAAGAAAAATGGTGAAAAATGTGCCCCCAGCACATAACAATATACAACAGGGCTCTGTGATTAAAAGTTATCAAAATCTTCTACAAAAGTATTAGGGCGTGGTCGTGGTGACGCCCTGAACACGTGCTGCTTAACTAACCTCAGCATGATCCAATCTACCTCAAACTTTACGTTTGATCAGAGTCCTGCCCCAATCACATCCATATGCTAATATCCATTCACAGTCTCCACAGCGCCCCCTACAAATGTGAAAAACATCAAATAAAATCAGTGGTTTGTCCTACGTACATGAAATTTGGTTCACACGTACAGTAGCCAGAGACAAAAACATTCCTGCATTTGAAATTTCAGAAAAGCTCCACAGTGTCCCCTAGAAAACGTGGTGTTTGCTGATTTTTGCTCATTTTCAAAAGCTATAGCTGCAAACAGGGTAAGTCCAAGAGACCTCAAATTTGGCCAGTATATACAACAGGGTTCTGTGGTTAAAAGTTATCAAAATCTTTTACAAAAGTCTGAGGGAATGGTCGTGGTGACGCCCTGAACTTTGATGTTTCGCCATGAAACATCAAGTGCTGCTTAACTAACCTCAGCATGCTCCAATCTACCTCAAACTTTAAATGTTTGATCAGAGTCCTGCCCTGATCATATCCATATGTCAATATCCATTCATAGTCATAGCGCCACCTACTGGAACAGGAAATGACATGTTTTACACTTTGATGTGCTATTATTAGCATGTTGATCGTATTCACCTGAAATGTGGTGACATAAGCCTTAAGACGTTGATGATGATTCATGGAGAAAACTGTGACCTGTCATCAAACGGCTTGTCTGTGGCGGTGTGGCGAATTTCGATGTCTCGCCATGAGTAGTAAAGTGCTTATATCTCAGCTATACATGATCCAATCTGGCCCAAATTCCATTTGCTGGACAAGAGTCCGGGTCTGAACACGTCCACATTTTAAAATTTAGTCATAGTCACAGCACCACCTATTGGGAACAGGAAGTTTGAGGCAGTACATATGCATTTACCATTGCTCCAAAGTTAGTGATATAATCCTTAAAATTGCTCTGCTGAGTCTACAAATTTTCTAAATTCCTATAAAATCAGTGGATTCTCCTACAAACCTGAAATTTGGTACTCATGTAGAGCACACACCGACAAGCACCACACCTCGACGTGTGACACCTACCGAAATGCGTGGGGGTGCGAGGGCCCGTCCAACGCTGCTTGCAGCTTTAATTGAGGATTCAAAATTGTCCATAGGTGTGAATGAGAGTGTGCTTGGTTGTTTGTCCTGTGTGTGGCCCTGTGATGGACTGGCGACCTGTCCAAAGTGTCCCCTGCCTTCGCCCTAAGTCGGCTGGGATAGGCTCCGGCTCCAGGCCGGTGAAAAATGTAATATTTTGGGGGAATTATACATGTCAATGGCTAAATAGCTCAATAGCTCCCCCTAGAAAATTGCACTTTAGTGGAGTTAATAGAAATAGTTTGACGTACAGCGACGAAATTCGGTACACATATGTATCACGACAAGACGAACAAAATTGCCTAATCAACCATTTACCCAAAATGCAACAGGAAGTCTGCCATTTTGAATTTACGGTCAGAAATTTGCACTTTTCCAGAGCGAACTCATCCTAGGGGATAACTCCTACAGGTCTCAAATTTGGTCCAAATATACTACAGGTGGTGGTGACAAAAAGTTATTAAAATCTTCCGCAAAGGCATCCTGGTTCGCCCGTGGCGCCCCACGGCGTTTTGTCGATTGGCCATTTTGGCTCAATTGTGGCCCCTAGAAACTTTTAAAATTCGCCCCCCAAAGTACATTTCACCTAGAGCTATGAAATTCGGTATACATATGTATCATGACAAAACGCACAAAAAGCCTCAAGAACCCATACCCACAATGCAACAGGAAGCCCGCCATTTTGAATTTACTGTCATTTCACCATGAAACAAACAGGAAGTGCTGTGTAACTGGCCTGTACATGCTCCAAATGGCCTGAAACTTCACAGGTGTGATCAAAGTCCTAGGACCTGAGGACAGCCACATGGCGACATCCTGTCTCAGTCGCTGAGCAGCAAGAAGCGGGAACCCGTCCAACGCTGCTTGCAGCTTTAATTTTCTTTCTAATCTCCTGAGACAACTCTCTCCTTAGCTTTCTGTGGTCCGTGTTCAGTGTGGTACACACCATGATACCTTTTCACCCTTTAAATAGGCAGACTGACTGATTACAAGTTTGAAGACACCTGTGATGCTAATTACAGGACACACCTAAAGGCCGGCACACACTACAGGATAATCGGGCCGATTTTTGTCCCGATCTCCCCCTTTCGATCAAAGCCGGCAAAGGCCCAATTATCTGTTGTTTGAAAACGACATCGTGTCTGATTCTCCTGTGGTGTGGGGGGAGTTACGAGTGATTTTGTCCGCTCCGCTCCGCTCGGAAGGCCTCGTAAGGAGAGATTGTAGATAATGAACATGTTCGATATTTCCGACTAGAAATCCTGCAGTGTGTGTGTAAAATCACAGAGCAGGGTCAGCGGATGCTGAGGAGCACAGTGTGCAGAAATCGGCAACTTTCTGCAGAGTCAATAGCTACAGAACTCCAAACTTGGTGTGGCCTTCAGATTAGCTCAAGAACAGCGCGTAGAGAGCTTCATGGAATGGGTTTCCATGGCCGAGCAGCTGCATCCAAGCCTTACATCACCAAGTGCAATGCAAAGCGTGGGATGAAGTGGTGTAAAGCGCACCGCCACTGGACTCTAGAGCAGTCGAGACGTGTTCTCTGGAGTGACCAATCACGCTTCTTTGTCTGGGTTTGGCGGTAGTGTAAAGTTTGGTGGAGGGAGGATTATAGTGTGGGGTTGTTTTTCAGAGGTTGGGCTTGGACCCTTGGTTCCAGTGAAATTAACTCTTAATGCTTCAGCATACCAAGATATTTTGGACAGTTTCATGCTCCCCAATTTTGTGGGAACAGTTTGGGGATGACCCCTTCCTGTTCCAACATGACTGCACATCAGTGCACAAAGCAAGGTCAATGAAGACATGGATGAGCCAGTTTGATGTGGAGGAACTTGACTGGCCTGCAGAGTCCTGACCTCAACCCGATAGAACACCTTTGGGATGAATTAGAACGGAGACTGAGAGCCAGGCCTTCTGGTCCAACATCAGTGCCTGACCTCACAAATGCACTTCGGGGAGAATGTTCAAAACTTCCCATAAACACACTCCTAAACCTTGTGGAAAACCTTCCCAGAAGAGTTGAGGCTGTTATAGCTTCAAAGGGTGGGCTAACTCCATATTAAACCCTACAGATTAAGAATGGGACGTCATTAAAGTTTATGTGTGTGTAAAGATAGAGGGGCCAGTACTTTTGGCAATATAGTGTACATTATAAATATTCTAAAACTCTGTAAGAGAGGGGAAAAAAGAACACTATAAAACACAATTTGAACTGGACGGTAATACAGTGCTACTCAACAGGTGGCCCGAGGGCCGCATCCGGCCCGCAGGTGCTTATTTTGTGGCCCCTGAAATGCCTGGTTATGAATGTAGAATTATTTTTGTGGAGGCTATCAGACGGAGAAAAAACAAGATGGATGTGCAGCACACAAGATGTTATTCTGAAAACAAAACCTAAGCATTGTTATACAGATTCCGTGGTGCAACTTTAGTACTTGTCTCATTATCACGAGAGGCCATGTGTCAAGGTGGCACAACATTATGCACCTTAACTAATGATGGTGACAAAGAAAAGGAAAGTTTATGATGAAAACAGGGTTTTCAACCCTGCATGGGAAATGGAGTTTGCTTTTGCGGAAATACATGGTAAATCAATGTGTCTCATCTGTCAAAAAATTATTGCTGTGTCAAAGCGAGCGAATCTACAACGGCACCACGAACAGCTTCACCCGGAGTTCAAAGATGCCTAGCCGCCTGACAGCGGTCTCAGGAGAAACAAAATCCAAACTTTGCTAGGTGGGTTTCAGGCCCAGCAGTCCATGTTCCGCAGCGTTGTTAAAAGCAGTGACAACGTCACAGAGGCCTCGTTCAAAATTGCCTGGAATGCAAAGTGCTTTAGAGTACTTTAGTCTAGCATTGGATGAATCCACCGACAACACAGACATCGCGCAGCTCATAATCTGGGTGCGCTTTCTGAAAGGGGACAAATTTGCGGAGGAAATGCTGACCTTGCTACCGCTAAGAGGGCAAACACGGGGAGAGGACATTTACTCTGCGCTGATGAGTTTTTATCACGGACCAGGCAAAAACATCAACATAAAAAAGCTGGTTTCTTCTACTGATGGGGCTCCGTCCATGGTAGGAAAGGAGAAAGGATTAATTGCTTTGCTCCGAAATTATCCCGAAATGCCGGACTTCTTCTCATATCACTGCATTTTGCATCAAGAGCAACTGTGCAGCAAGCTGAGAGGCGGAGAGCTCAATGTGACAATGGACTCTGTGACACAAACAGTCAATTTTATTCTTGGAAGAGAAAGGCCGACGTGATTTACTGGCGCCCCTGGAAGATGACATATTCATGCACAACACAGCTTTTCTGACTGATGCAACGCATCACTTGAATTCACTCGATCTTAGCTTCAAGGGAAACAAAAGGTTCTGCTGATGAATGACGTGGTTGCATTTTAATCTAAACTGAGCCTATTTGAGCAGCAGCTTGAGGTAGGAAATTTCACACACTTTGCGTTCTACAGTCCCAAGTGTCACAGTCAGGTTCATTTTCACCCACCCCTTACTGCGCCTTGTGATGTACAGGCTACTTCAGTCTCTGTCACACCTGAGCAATTTGGAGTCAAAAGGGCTTTGTTTGAGGAACAACTCATAGAGCTGCAGCACAACAACATCCTCAAAGAAAGACACAAGGAGGAGAGCATTGACACATTCTGGACATCCTGTGTTCTGAAGAACACATACCCTGCATTAATCCTGTGTGCTCAGAAAATCCTGACCTGCTTTGGATCTACTTATGTGTGAAAGCTCCTTCTCTGTCATGGGAATAATAAAATCAAAGCAGCGTTCCTGTCTAACGGACAGACATTTGGCAGACTATCTCAGAGCAGCTACAACTGAGCAACAACCAGATCTGAAAGTACTTGTGAAAAGAATGCCGACTCAGAGCTCTCACTAGGAAAAAGAAACAATTGTTAATGATAATAATATTAATAATTGTTATTCATATTTTGTTCCACATTCAATTATGTTCTGCAAACTTTATTAATGTAATCATTGTTAAGCTATTCACTCCAGTGCAAATATAACATCAGCTTGACCGACACTTGACCTCCTTGAAAACTAGTCACTACACTACATTTGTTACGCTAATTGAGAATATTTGTTAAATATTCCATGATGCTTTGGAATGCATTAAAAGGACTAGCAAGATAGCATATTAAACAGCAGTAGAAAATACAGTGAATAAAATGTTACAAATATATGTTAATAATGTCTGGCCCTTTGCCCCTGTTGTGGTTGTGGCCCTCCTGGCCTCTAAAGTTGAGTACCCCTGCGAATACATTATGAATGTTAGATATATACATTATGAGTGATATGTACAGTACATTATGGGTGGTGACGTAGCTATATTCACAGAAAATGACAACAGTGCAAGTTACATTCACGGGAAGTGACAGCAGTGCAGGTTGTTTTTTCAGTGCAGGTTTTGAGTTTAGTATGGCGACAGCTTTGGGAAAGAAGCTGTTTCTGAGTCTGTTTAAGGCAAGGTGGGATGGCAGCGTGTGTGAGAGACAGTGAAGACATGTGAGAGCTTTTAAGCGCATGCCTTGAGCACCTTCCCAGGTACTCCATCTGCGCCTGCTGCCTTTCTGGGATTCACAGACCGGAGCACACGTCTTAATGTTAAGGCCAATTAATGTTTTCCACATCCGTGTGACGTAATTTTATCTTCATCTTGTTTGTTTATACATGCTTTCATCGACAGAGCCCAAACACAGTAGGAAGTCCTCATTTCCCAAGAAACCTATGCTATGTTTACACACTGTTCCTGGCACACCTCAGAAATAATCTCTTATACGGTGCTACAGAGCCAACTGCTGTTTTCACATATGGTTTTCTATGTTAAATATGAGGGCAAATGCAACCAGCTGTGTAGCAGACTGACGTGGCTTTATTGAAGTATGAAAAGAGCCATCCGTGTACACAGCTCATCTATCGGCCTGCACACACAAATTTGGAAACCATGACCTGACCTTTAGTAAGTGGACTGTCAGGAGGTTAAGGTATATGAAGCTAAATTGTAAAGGTGAACATCTTAAAAAATTAAAATAAAATAAAACTCCTTACCCACTTGATTATCATTTCTTATGCACCTGACTTGCAATGAGTGTAATAAGGTAGTAAAGAACAAGATTACTTCTTTAGGGTTAAATATTTTTCACTCCTTGTTGGTAGCATCGGAATTAATTTGATGTGCATGTTGCACTAACCTCGGTCGAGCTTAATCCCTTCATCAAAGTGAGAGAAGAGTCTGTAGCGTTGAGCCCAGTACTTAGCCAGCTCCGGTTCAGCTGCCATGTCTACTGGGATCTCCTGGTTCCTTCCTCGCCTACTATTCTTCTTCTTTGGCTTCTTTACACCTTTCATACTCAATTCTATACAAATATAAAAAGAATAATTATTAATTGTTAGGTTGTAGCTATTTTCACCAAATTATCTGGAAAAATACACTGATCAGGAATAACATTATGACCACCTGCCTAATATTGTGTTGGTCCCTCTTATGTGGTCCAAAATGCCATTACCATTAGACATGGACAAGAGGACCTCTCAGGGTGTCCTATGGGGTCTGGCACCAGGATGTTGGCTGTGGATCCTTTGGGTACTCTGGGTTGTGCAGTGGGGCCTCTGTCAATACAACTTGTTCCACTGCATCCTGTTGATGCTTGATCAGAATGGGCTCTAGGAAGTTTGGAGGTCAAATCAACATCTTGGGAGATTGTCATGTTCCTCAAGATGTTCCTGATTGTTTGATGTTTTTGCCATTTTGTGGGGTGCATTTTCCTGCGGGGGTAGGCCAGTGACATTTGGGACTGCCTTTTGCATGAGGGAGTGTGCTTGTTCTGGGACAATGTTTATTTGGGTGTCTAAGTCTCATCAACACGGATATCAAAATCCAAGGTTTTCCAGCAGAACACCGCATAGTTCCAATATAATCAATGTTATTCACTTCATCTGTCAGTGGTCATAATGTTGTGGCTGATCGGTGTATACCATTAGAATCATTTGACAGACACTGTTTACCTTCAGGCGCATCAGGCAGGAGAAAGTCAGGAATTTGTAGACATGTCAACTGTCTCCAGGGCTGATCCGTTACCCCCTCCTCCCTCTCACTGTCCACAGACCCACTGGCAAAGTTAAAAGAAGTGTTTGGCAAAGTGCATTTACTCCTTTCTGCGTCCAAACTGGACACACAATTAGAGCCCTTTTCTTTCAAGCCCTCTTTATCTTCCTTTTTAACACTCTTCAGCTCCTTGCTCCTCCTCCTCTCTTCTTCCCCGATCGCTTCTGCAAGAAATGGAGGCTTGACCTCAGATGTGCTTCCTCCTCCCACCTCACATTGGTCAAAGTTAGTCATCTGTGTCTCTCTCTGGACCATTTCAAGGAACTTTTGGACCTGTGAAACAAACACTCATTTTTGTCTTGTATGTAATGTTCATACTGATAAAGTTCTATTTTGGTACTTTCCATTTCTGATTGTTATAAATAATTAATAATAATGATTTAACATATTCCCAGCTCCATGCTTTTCGTCTGCAGTGTCTTTCTTCGTGGAGTCCCGCCATTGACACTATGCCTGTTTAATGATTTGTGAATACGAGCAAAGATGTTAACTTGCTCATGAAAACCTTGATGTCCTTCTTTGGGCTTCTTTGTTACCTCGCTGAGGTTTTAGCTTTGTGATTTTGGAGTTGCCTTCGCTGGATGTCCATTTCTAGGGTGTGCAGCCACAGAAATAAATCATGTCCATGTAGACAGTTTGTGTAACTGGACTAAACTCTTTGAGATTTCTTTGTAATTCTGCCCAACTAAAGGAAATCAACAACTTTCAATGGCAAGTCTACTAATACCTATTTAAAAGGCATCATTCACACCACCAGATATTTCTTATTTATTTCTTATTTCAGGCCTAAAATGTTTGAGTGTTTTGTTTTTTTCTAAGTCAGAGTAGCTCTAACCAACACTTCAAATCTAGTTTCACTGCCTAGACTCCAGGTTTGCTCCTCACTCCGGTAAGCTGTAGATGTCATTAGCATAGGAGGTCACATTGTTTTTCCAACCTGCACTCGTTCATGCAATATTTTTGTTAGACCTCTTCAATTAAAGCTGAAAGTCTACAACTCGGTCACATGTTGACTGCTTCATTTCAAATCCACCGTGGTGGTGCACAGAAGCAACATTTTAAGAAATGTGTCACTATCTAAATACTTGGACCTATACAGACAGACACAAACACCTGCCAAAGTTACACCATTGGCTGGCAAAAAGATGGCCAGGAGATTTTCAGTGAACAGTATCTAACCTGCAGTGCACTCTATGTCCCAGCTGGTCAGGGAACAACTATTGTTACCCCCTGAAGACGTGCCTCTAGGTGCATGTATCTACAAAACCCTGCATATGTCAAGTTGGAAATATCCAACATTACATCTTAGATCAACCAGCAGAGACTACTTCCCTAGTCCCCTGTCTTACGGATAGTGTAAAGCCTTAAAATGTTTACAGGTGGTACCTTGCAGACGGAGGTGCTGATCTGTGGCTGTGTGCTATCTTCGCCCATCACTGAGAACTTGGTGTGTTTGCTGATGCTGCAGACTGCTCTCTTAGTCGACTGCGGCCTCTTACACTTTGGATCAGCTCTGCCTTTAAAACTTATCACACTGTCAAACCTAAGACACATACACAAATACAACAATGTAACAACTGCTCCAACAAGACAAATCACACACATATTATGCAGAACACTCGGTTAGCCTGTTTAATATGAAATATTGTTTCAGGTAATGAGTCATTCCATGCCAAATCACGTAAGGCCTCCCAGTTGAGGTCATGGATCAAAAAAAAATCATGCAAAAACTTCTACCTAAACCATGGAATCTTGCAAAATCCCACAGCTCTACTCCAAATACTTTTTGAGTTGTGAATTTTTTGAAAACAGGCCCTCTGTGTTAAATTTGATAACATCAGTGATTCCTTTAAAG
>OMNN01083573.1:0-11476 GCA_900302755.1 Chromis chromis | reverse complement strand
TTTCTCTTTCTTTTTTATCTTTCACAACATTTTACATAATGTAGGGGTCAGGTTTTCACAAAGAGGAATAATGTGTTAAATAAAAATGAAAATGTGTAAAAAGATTTTCAAAAATTATGTGTTAAAATTGCAATTTGTAAAAAGTTTATTTTAAAAACTTTTTTTACTGTATTTAAATAAGGAAAAAAAATATTTTACAGATATTTAAACTGTTATTTTACAGATTGTCCATGTTTTATACAGATAGCAGAAAATCCCTGAAAATAAAATGCTGACTGTAAAAAAACAAAACAGGCCAAAGCTGTACATACTGTCCACATCAAAAATCTGTATTTTTACAAATCAAAATTTATTATTTTACAATGTGTGACTGTAAAATTAAGTTCTTCTTATGTTTTTTACAGTTTTTAAATGTCACAGTATTCCACCATTTTCTAATACATTTGTTTGGGCAATATTTATTTATTTATTTTTTAACAATGTTGGGACACTTAATCAAATGTTCTTATAGACTCTGGATCCCATTCTTCTTTGTTAGGGATTCACATACACCTAAACCCTCACTGAACAAATCCAAACTCTATTAATAACAAAATATTTTTTAATTTTAAAAGATAAATTGATGAATGCTTCCTACACCAGAATTGACTTCAAACTTCAGAGACATCCCTAATATTCAAAATGGAGTTGAGCGTTATACAGGAGAACAAACTCAATCGTCCACCTGCTGATTTATAAAGATACAGTGCTGTGTAAAAGTAGTGTGTTTGGGGGAATGTGGACAATCTGTAGTCCTTTTGAATGACTTCTGTTCAGTTCTGAGATGTATAATTGTGTTGGTGAAGGGCCAAGGAGGGTATAAGAAGAGTGTAGGAGTAACAGTACACACTAAACTGAAGCAAGAGAAGCTTAAGATTAGCAAAAAAAACAAAAAAAGGAGACTTATCTTAACCGGGGTCCAGTAAAGACGCAGACATCCAAAAGCAGTTGAACAAGCTGAATGTCAAACTCTGCCCTGGGATCAGCTCATAGTCAGCAGGTCCTTATTTCCAAGGAAACTTCCACAAATCCTGTCAGTTCTTGAATCCCATCACTTTGTGTTCTTGTATACGTCACAGTCTTAAAGGAAAAATGACCAGAAACTGGATTAGTCATCCAGAGATCTCTTTTTTTCCAAGTTTCACTCCTCAGTCTGTTCTCCATTTTGCCTTTGTTAGTTTTTTTTTTCAGCTCACAGGTAGGCCTGATTTATCTCCTCCATTTTTTCCTGCCAAGCTACAAAAAAGTGGCTTTTCTGTGCATCCTCTTTCCCCTTTCTGCTACAAAATGGAACACATGTACTAGTACATGACTTAAAAATCTGATTTTAGCTGAGCACAGAGAAACTTTTCACGTTAAGCAGATGAGCATGATAACAATCTTTTAGCATCAAACTGTGAACACCCAAAAATGACCAACAAAGTTAAAAAAAACCAATACTAAATTCTGGCCCATAAAACAAGCCAAAAGAAAAAACAATGAACAAAATGAGGTATGTATATGCTGGTTGATCAGACCAGTTACACACAATAGGGGAAGCATAAAACATCTACACCTAAACTAACAACAAAACCCACAAAACAGTACAATTTCTCTACTTAATCAAAAGAGTAATAATTAACAAACCCAAAATATATCTAATTACCCAACACAAATAGAATGAATAAAGTAATATTTAAATCAAACAAACCTGGTGCACCCCTTGAAGTGGCAGGCTATTGGTATGGTCTGATTGTGAGCTCTGGTATAAAAGCCTACTGCTTCCTGGTGGGATCTTTTGCCTGAAATCAGCCAGATGACTACAGCAGCAGAAGACTGGATACCTCAGCACTGGTAAAACAAAGAAAAGGTTAGCACAACTTAAAACAATGCTGAACATACAAAAGTTAGCTAAATGTGTGTTACAAATACAACTTGGGCACATCAACAAGGCTGCATAAATTAAGTGTGTTGTTTGATTGGATTGGATTGGATAGCTGCAAGGGTGGCCATCACAAGACATCATGCAGTTCACACATCCAAGGACCTAAAAATGACTAGAACGTATTTTTGAGTGGAGAACATCTTTAAGAGTCTTGTTTCTGGCCAACCAATATACCAATCAGCCACAACATTATGACCACTGACAGGTGAAGTGAATGACATTGATCATATTGGTACTATGTGGTGTTCTGCTGGAAAACCTTGGATTTTGGCATCCATGTTGATGAGACTTAGACACCCAAATAAACAGATTGACAGAGGCCCCACTGCACAAGCCAGAGTACCCAAAGGATCCACTGCCAACGTCCTGGTGCCAGACCCCACAGGACACCCTGAGAGGTCCTCTTGTCCATGCCCAATGGTTCAGGACATTTTTGACCCCATAAGGGGGACCAACACAATATTAGGCAGGTGGTCATAATGTTATGCCTGATCAATGTAGATTGAGTCCATGTTTCTTATCTTTTATGATAGTTTACAATCAAATAAAAAAGTGATTTGGAAACTCTCAAGCAACTTTATTTCACTATTATTTTATTCTGTTATTCTGGACATTTACATTTCCACGTGTAGTCATATACTATAAATCTGTATGATCCCAATTCAGAAAAACAACACAATAGGTGACTTAAAAATGAAATATATTAACATAGGTCTCAAAATAACACCCCAGTGTGGAATTTAAAACATAGTATCAAGTTATGAAAAGAAGTCTTGCATGTATACAGTATAGAAACATGCAGTACACAGTGTGAATGCATAGAGGACAGTATTTCAAGCATAACTACTTAAACTGACATGAATGTGTGTATTCAAATAGTTGTACCCACTTTAATTAGGACAGAATAAGTTTGCACATTGTATTTTCTCAAGGAAATAACATCAAGTTGCTCATTTATCATGTTTTGTGAAACTTGAATCTCAATAGATGCTAATCCTCACTGGGTCACTAGAGGGCGATGCAACACTAAATTTAAACATCAACTCTCAGTCTGCTAAGGTTTTCCTGCTTCCTAAGTTTATTTCTGTTTCCACAAAATGAAACGCCACCACCTCTTATGTATCTCATACTTTCTTAAGGTTTATATTTTGACAACTATCAATTGACTTTTTTTCTACTGTGAAAACTACTCCCTTTCCTCAGAATATAACCCGACACAGATGCCTTTAGCTTTCATCATGCCAACCAGTTTGTCTCTGTACTCCCTGCACAGGTAGATGTAGAGAAGAGGGTCGAGGCAGGAGTTGGTCGCAGACACCCAACGGGCAACTTTATGCACCATCACCACCCATGTTTTACTGCAGTCATCAGAGATTTCAATATGCGTGACAGAAATGCGTACCAAGTGCAGAGGCACAAAACACACGCAAAAGACAAGAAGAATCAGGAAGACTCGTAGTTTGGTTTTCTTCTTGCCTTCAGTGTTGTTGCTCCCAGAGTTTCTGAAGGACTTCAGGACTTTGGCGGTGATGCAGATGTAGCAAAACACAATCAGTACACTGACAAGCCAGAAAAGAATCTCCATAAATAAAACCACATATTTGTGAAGACTGACACCAGCTGGACTTTTCAGGGACATACAGAAATCTTCATTCAGATTATCAGGATGAGGTTCCTGATCGGTTAGAATCATCGTTGGGATAGCGGTACCTCCGAATATTACAACCCAAACCAAGCTGGACATGACTATACTGAACACCACATTTTGCCCCAATGCCTTTCCACGCGGTCTCACAATTTTGAAGAAGCGATCCAGGCTGATGAGACCCATTAATGCAATGCTTGTGTACAAACAGCAGTAGAAAATGACCTCGGTGTACTGGCAGGCCAAAGCCCTTAACTCAATCGTTGCTCCGGAAAGCAAGCTGGCCGCTATTGGAGGGAGTGTGAGTGTCATGAGGAGGTCAGAAGCCACCAGGTTTTTAAGATACACTATGAAGGTGGAAGTGGAGCGCAGATGAAAAGACACCCACACAGCCACCCCATTGAGCAGTAACGCAGTGGGGAACAAGAGGAAGAAGAGGGATGAAACGACCTCATTTATGATCACAAGGCTGGGAGATGCACATTCAGTGGAGAGGAATGATGCATTGCTCGACATTGTCAGGATCTAAAAAAAAAAAAAAAAGGAATTAAAGAGATTATAGCTGTTTGAAAACTACCATTCTCTCCAGCTAGCAAATCAGAAACTGGTTTATATCTGTAATCCCAGATGAACAGAAGTACACAGAAAGCAAACTGAGTTTTCTGGGCCCTACAGACCAGGCTGACATGCGTCGATCGTATTTGTTTATGCTACTTCATTGAAAACTAAAAACGGTGCAGTGTAATAAAAAAAAACACAAGCAACATTTTGTGAAGTGTCAAATCAACATGCAAAGTAATAGTTGTTTGACAAAGTGACTTACCGCAGGACTGTGGTCAGAAATCCACTGGAATGGGCTTCTGCCTAGGACTTGCTTAAGACTGAGACTTGCTTATGCCCTAATTTTTCTCCAGCCTGCCCACTTGGACCTGCTTTGCATTTGTCATTACTGTAGACCACATTTGTAACTATGATTTGTTTGTGAATGCTCAACCAGAGCATTTGAATGTATCCTGAATGTTGAACCCGACACTTCCACTTTTGGCATTCAGTGATGGAAATTATGCAATTGTTGGTTTAGTTTTCACCTTACCTAACACACAAACATTTTGAACATACAGACACATGAAATACTTAGAATCTGCCAGATTTCATTGACATCTTGAAGTGCAATTCATTTTGCACAATACGTCTCAGTAGCATGTCTGTCTGTATTCATCTGCTTTGTAATAGTTTGAGAAGTGCAATAATTAAGTGTTTTACTTGACCTTAGATGATCAGTATATTCACTATGAAAACTAAATGTTCCGAAAATGTCATTGTCCATTTTCACAGTTAAATCTAGACTGATATTATCAATGTGTATAAGGAGAATGTGCTGTGACAGTAATACCAACCTGGTACGCAAGTACGCATTTGATGTAAATTAATCTGAGCAAGGAAGTAAATTAAATTCTAAGTAATGCACTTTTAATTTGGCAAGAAATTGTGATTTTCATATTCTAAAATCACATCCCTAATTCAGTGTGAACGGTTACAGTACCTCTTCCCCTCAACAGATAGATCACTTTGCGTGTTTTTAAGCAGATCTGAGCCATGCCGATGTGGTTTTACAATGTTACAATTTCATTTAGCAGATGCTTTTCTCCAAAGCGACGTACATCTGAGAAAAGAACACAAGCAAAGATCTAGACAGAAGGCGCCAAGGCCAGGGAGAGCAAAAATTCTGTATTAGGTCCTGATTGGGCACAGTGCTCGAGAAGTGCATAGTTTTTTTTACATTTTTTTTATTTTTTTGATAGCAACAACAACAACATCTTCCATATGCGACACTGATAGCATCATCATGCAACGCTGATAGCATCATTATCATCATCATAAGTGCGTAGATATTCGTAAAAGAGCTGGGTCTTTAGCTTTTTCTTAAAAGTAGAGAGGGACTCTGCAGATCGGATTGAGTTTGGTAACTCATTCCACCACCGGGGGACGACAGAGGAGAAGAGTCTAGCAAGCGACTTAGAGCTCTGTTGAGAGGGTAGGCAATTACAATTTATGAACTCTTTCTTCAAAGTGAGTCATAGTAGTTTGATTGTTACAGTGAGCTTTTTATTTATAGTTTACTGAGAATAGTTATCAACAGCCCGAACATCACGCTGTGCAACCTGAGAGATTAATGCCTTAAAAAGATAAATTACAAGTGTTTGTCAGGTTTCTTGTCAAAGAGATGCAAATTCATGCTGCTGTGTGTGTGTGTGTGTGTGCACCTTTAGGGGGTAGGGAGCAGATTCAAATGACATGGGAAGCTTTGGGTTTTCAGGCGACAGTGACACAATTTCTGCTTTTGACCAGCAAATAAAAGGTTTCTTTATCTCTATGGTTGTGTTTATTGGCTTTCAGGGCCTAACTCATTTCCTATTTACCAAATGTGCTGAAAGATTTTAAGACACACATTGCTAGTGTTTCGAAATGTGAAAAATCTGATTACCAGCGAGAAGTAGATGTATTAAGAGAACTGAGCTGTATATTGCGGCTGAGACAGCTATACAGGATTTAATATTCGGTTATGTGAGAGGTCAGTGCAAACCTCAGGGCTAAAAAAACAAACAAACTGTCATTACATTTTTACTTCCTTTATTGCAGTTTCATTTTAAATTTCTATAAAACGTATAGAACTGAGTCTTCTGGCTTTGCAGTTGAATCTGAAAGCAGTAAACACATTTGGAAATTCTGACCTTGACTACTTTCTAATTCTGTTGGTTCATCCAGTGTTTTATACTGTATCCGTGGACTTAACAGGTGAGGATTACTGTTAATGCAACAAGAAAAAAATATCAATATCACAGGCGTTCCTTTATATTTTGTCATATTAACTGGTTTTATAGTTTGATTGTTGTATTGCATGTATTTTCAGGCACATGAGGAGTTCACAGGGGAATATCTGTGACACTTGAGGTTCATTATACAGATACTTATTACTATCGAGTAATACTGTGGATGTCTATGAAATTATTTATTTTCAGATTTCTCCACATTACTTTTCAAAATTAGTGAGTATAAAAATATAGAAGAGAAACTTAATGTTATGAACTTCAACAGAGAACAGGAAGAAGAACTGAGAAAATCTGCCAGTGGGTACACAAGTATGAAAACATCAGCAAAACAGTGTGTGAACTTCTCTTCAATACACAGTTTTCCACAGACAACATAAAAAGAGTTGATAACTGTAAGGTATAATGGTAAATGGTTAGAAGATGCTGGTATTTTTGTAATTATATTTGTGATTATATGGGCATATATGTTTCATTTTTAACAGTCCCAGTTAAGATTATGGCAAATTACAGGAATTCAACCACAGTGTCGGTCATCTACTGTATGTAACAAACTGGCATTCGGATTTGATCCAGTTTCTAACAGCAGGTCTTTATAAAAAGCCGTGCTTTCTGAGAACAGAAAGTGCACATTCAGCCGCCACATTTCAAAAGTCTTTCTCATGTCCAGTGGTTTTATGTGCAGGCAGAAGAGTCTCTCAGAGCGGTGCTGCCTGAGTCTGTGTCTGAGCCTCTCCCTGTTATCCAGCTGCAGGTACCAGGAGGAAGCCTCAGGGTCTTGAACAAAGTGTTTCTGAAGGACTTGCAGAGAAAGAAGTAGATGAGAGGGTCCAGAACTGAATTTAAGGATGAGAGGAAAAGTGTACTTTCCTTCAGCTGAAAGAAGAAGAGTTTGAGGTTGCAATCAAAGAGAACTCCTCGGGTCTGACTCATCGTGTACGGCACTCGGGCAAAGTGAAATGGCACAAAGCACACAAAGAAGACCGCCAGAACCAGGAACACATTTGCATTCATTTTTCTTTTGGCCTGCTGGGGCTTCCGAGTTGCTCCCCTGCTTGGTGCTTGGGATATATTCCCTCCGGTGCTGTGAGACTTGGTGCGGGAGTAGGATTTGTACAGCTCTTTGGTGATTAGAGTGTAGCAAACTATCACAGTCACCAGGTTGCCCCAGAAAATCACTTGACAGACATGATTTACCACCTCATGCCAGTACAGCCCAGCCTCTGTCTTCAGGTCACTGCACTTGAAATAGGGAGAAGTCGGGGTTTTGCGGGTTAGGATCACGTTGGGCAGACAGAGAGTCAGCAGGAAGGCCCAGATGGTTCCTGAAAGGACTTTCCGACGGGTCAGCCGGGCAGAGTTGGTGCCCCGGAAAGGCTTCAGGGTCTTTCTGCAGCGATCGATGCTGATGAGGCCGAAGAAGAGGATGCTGATGTACATGGTGAGGTAGAAGAGCACTGAGGAAACTCGGCACACGAATATTCGCAGGCCGGTGGATGCCATGTTGGAGTCTGACAATACCTGCAGAGACACAGCGATCAGTTAAACACTCATTTCACATTCAAACCGCATATTTTGTTTATAAGATACACATTTCTAATACCCTTTATAAATGGCTTATAAAGTGTCACTTATTCACTATTTATTAGTATAAGTAATTCACAACTAGACTTCACATTAATAAACTGCAGATATCTTGCTAATGATTTGCTAATGGCTTATTAGAAACTGAAATACTTGTGATCTTTTAATAATGACATTACTAACATGTACTGCAAAAGTTATGTTTATAACATAATATTCATATCTTATTTACATTTTAATGACTTAAATATAAAAGACTCGCCAGCAAGAGAGATTTTTCACAACTCAAAATCCAACAAAATAAGAAAATTATGTTTTTGAATCATTTCGATTTGTACCCATAAGAGTTGCAAACCTTGAAAGGGAACGTGAAGGTCATGATGACATCCGCGATGACAATATTCTTCAGGTATATAATGAAGTGAGACCGTGAGGGGATGCGAAAGAACACCCACACAGCCACGCCGTTGAGTGACATCCCCACCAGGAAAAGAAAGGAGTAGAGAACAGGAAAAACCACCGTCTTCAAAACGTTGTCTCGAGAGCAAGTGATGTTGGTGTGGCTGTAGTTGCCAGAGACCAGAGGGAAAGTTGTGTTTCTCTCCATGTGTGTTGTCTAAAAAAATGAAGCGAAAGTTGTTCTCAGTTTGATGTTTCATGTAGTATAAAAAGCACAGAACAATAGGCATTCCTAAATGCTGTGTTTGTAGCTATTTGTTATATCTTCATTGTCTCTAGCAAAGTCTGCATCAGGCATAAAATCAAAGAACTTTCTGAAGTTGCGCAATCTCAACGTACATTTTGCAGATCTCCTCTGATTTATTGTGATAAATACAGTTTAATATTCAGTAACTGACCTGGTAATTTTGCTGATGTGTGTCAGTGGATCCCCATCAAAGTCCCAGTGCAGTTCCTTTTTGAGTTTAATGATCCTTCTGTTGTCAGTCTCAGGTACAAATGCATCTAAAAACGGACTGTCTGGTCAAGTCACTTTCAATAAGTGCGCGTGTGGGCTGGTTGATGTGTAAGCCACAGGAAGACTTTCTCGTTGTCTTCTCTTTTCTCTTTCCTGTCATGAGGACAGGCTGCAGAGGATATCTCTAGATCTATTTTAACATCCCCGAAGACCATTTCACTTCAGTTTATTATCTGTCCCCAGAGGACTATCATTTGCAACAGGCAGCCACTGAGCTAAACACAAAGTACAATTGGAAAAACCGCATGTAAATAGGCACAAAATTATAGTATCTGTCAAACAAAACATCTAAAGATCATCGAGCTGTTGTTGCACATTTTTAATGTGAACTCACTAACACTGTAATTGTTTGGATTAAGTTGTAAGATGTTTTAAATACATGACTGCTCGTTGCTCTTTCAGAATGTGTTTCCTCTTTCTAACTTTTTTTCACTTCTGGTATGCATTATTGTGTAATTTCCACTGCTTCTACTTTATGTAGTGGTTTTAATGCACTGTTGTTTCTATTTTTGCATCAATGTACTCTAACACTTGCTATAAATATTTACAGAAATGTGCTTCATGAATAGAATTATTAGGTCACATGGAAAGCTTTCTTTTTTTTTGCAATCACGACACTTAATGAAAGCGAAGTAACTAAATTGAACTAGTTAAACCTGCTTATTTTTCTGTTTTATAATGTGTCTAAATATTTCCAAACAGGACTGACCAATGGACAGTATTATGCAGGGACAAAATGAGAAGTCATATCATGAGTCATCAAACACATCTGCCTCTCCTTCCTTTATAGTGTCATACAACTGCAGCCTTTTAGAGCATGCACTGAACAAAATGCAAATGTGTTCATCACCACTTAAAGTTTCCCCCTTTTATTGCTTCTCAACATTAGGGGCAGTGGTGGCCTAGTGGTTTGTGAAGTGAACTTGTAACCGGTGGGTTGCCGATTCGAGCCCCCGGACTGGCAAGAGATTGAGGTGGGGAAAGTGAGAGCGACTGCTTGTCCCAGTCACCACCACTGTGGGCCCCTGAGCAAGGCTCTTAACCCCTGACTGCTCCCCAGGCGCTGTACCGTGGCAGCCCACTGCTACTAGTATGTAAAAAAGTTAACTTTGAATAGGATTGGTCAAATGCAGGGAAGGAATTTCCCCAAGGGGATCAATAAAGGCTAGATTATTTAATTATTCAATTATTATATCATAATTTATTAAATTATAGTCAATCTAATATGACTTTTTCAACAAGAATTAACAAAAAAGGCTCTTTCATGTCAAGGTCAAAACAGATTTCTACGAAGTAATATCATTTAATTATTAATATAAAATGTGTCTTAAAGCCCCAGTCAGTAATTTATACTCCCATCTGGCATTGAGATCATATATTGCAGTCAATTCTATAGCGCCACGCAGTTCAAAATAAATATTACAGCTACGGTAGCCTTCAAGCTTCAGAAAGCCAAGATGTCCTCTACGAATTCATGCAGCCTCCCCTCCTGCGATCAGGCACGCTCGCTTAATTACTATTAATAGCCGGTGTCGGCGTCATGGGGGGGCATTCGCGGGCCGTGCATTCTGTCAAAAATATCACGCACATCTGGCCGCAATGCTGAGTGTGCTGACTGCATTCAGACATGCCTGGATTTCATGGTTGTTTAAATGTTGAATAGTGTTCGAGGTTTATTTTAAATGTTGGTGCACTAAAGCGGGCGTATGTGCGCACCAGACGGAGAGAAGGGAAGAGCGAGAGAGAGAGACGCGGCTTTCATATCAGCTGGTCCAGTGCCTTGTTTGTGTGAATTTGAGCTTTGCACAATGTTTTGAAGTGAAACTTGCTGTGTTTTTAAATGGCAAACATATATAGAATAAATCCAGTAATGAACAAGAATTTGTGCCCCCCGCAGTTTTCTTAATGCCCCCCCAATGAATTTTGTCTGGCGCCGACTCTGAGACGATTGTGTAACGAAATTTTGAAGTCAAACTGTTAAATTAACCTACCTGTCCAGAAGGAAGCAAGCAAATTCGGCGTCTCTTGCAATCCCCTTTTCCTTCATCAGGGGCCTCATTTATAAAACTTGCTTACGCACAAAACGGGGCTTGAAAATTGCGTACGCCACTTCCTACGCAAATGTTGGGATTTATAAAAATAAACTTTGCGTGAAAATGTGCGTACCGCTACGCCAACTTTGATGCTGTCGTACATTTTGGAGAAACGGGGAACTGGCGGCGCACGAGTATGTGGTTGGTATGATTAACAATATATAATGCTACATCTTCTGTCTAAAGAACGTTTTGGGTATGATATAATCCGTGGTTAAAGTGGGATTTAACAGGTGGGGGAGCCCTAAAATTCGGTGTTGTGAGGAGGAGGTGCGCCGCCTCACGTTGCTATAAGGGCTCCGAGTGAGAATGAATTGTCTATGTGAACAGAAAAAATGTGCAAACAATAAATGTACAAATTATTTGCACCTCAATTAAGGTTTTGAC
>OMNN01083568.1:0-12673 GCA_900302755.1 Chromis chromis | reverse complement strand
CATTGGAGCTGCCTTCCAAAGATGGAAAGACCTGATGAAGGAAAAGGGGATTGAAAGAGACGCCGAATTTGCTTGCTTCCTTCTGGACAGGTAGGTTCATTTAACAGTTTGACTCAGTTTGATCTCAACAAAATGAAGAAAACTGGACAATACAGTGCGTTCTTATTAACACGCACATCCGGCGTGCCTGCATTCAGACATGCCTGGTTTCATGGTTGTTTAAATGTTGAATAGTGTTTGATGTTTATTTTAAATGTTGGTGCACTAAAGCGGCGTATGTGCAGTGGGAGAGAAGGGATGAGCGACAGAGAGAGGGAGAGAGAGAGAGACGCAGCTTTCATCATCTGTGCTACAGCGCCGTGTTTGCGTGAATTTGAGCTTTGCAATCCAGTAATGATGAAGCATTTGTGCCCCCCGCAGTTTTCTTAATGCCCCCCCAATAAATTTTGTCTGGCGCCGACTCTGTGTCTGACTGCTGTAGACTACTGTTGTAGCCCTGTCAATTTAGCCTACTTGACTTGCATAGCCACAAGCTAGGCTACTGTCATTCTCGTTGCTTGTGTTAGTAACAAACTGGCGGAGTAGTGCATCCGCTCATTGGGCCAACTCTTATTTTTTTTTACTAATGGGCAACGCTATTAACAGTAATTAAGCGAGCGTGCGTGTCGCAGGAGGGGATACTGCATGAATTTGTAGAGAACATCTTGGCTTTTTGAAGCTTGAAGGCCACCGTAGCTGTCATATTTATTTTGAACTGCAATATATGATCTCAACGCTAGATGGGAGTAGAAATCACTGACTGTCCCTTTAAGATGATAAGCGCTATGTGATGACTTGTGTTGTAAATATGCGCCATATAAATAAAATTGAATTGAATTGAATTGTATCAACCAATGTTTTTTCTAATTCATCATTTTGAAATTCATTTTTTTTTTGGCATTTTATATTCTTTATCGCGTTAAACTGTCTCTCTCCATTCTTTGCTTCTCTGGTGCTTTTTCTTCCTGTTAGGTGTGACTGACTTTCTCTTGTAATATTGTCTTCCTGAGTTTCCTCTTTTTTGGAATTGTCTGCCTGTCTAGCAAAACAAAAAACAAAAAAAAACGCTCTCTGCTTTTAAAAGGTAAAGGAAATTCTAAATAAAACTTCCTAAAGCAGTTTCAGTATAAATGACATATTACAAAACCTCTAGTACTTGTTTTGTGGAAAAATGCTTCAACTAAAGCTACTATGATACTTTACTAATTAAATGGATGTCTTCTACAGTCACAGTCACTTTTTAGTCGAACATTCCTTCACGTTGCCTCCACTGACAGTGTTTCCTTACTGAGCTATGACTTCAGGACAGATTTGGTTCTAAGAAGACCCACTTTGATTTGTGTATGTCAGCTTCAACTGAAATTCATGGATTTTAAAATCTATATTTCAATGGAAACAGTACTTTGTCCCCCATTACATACTCTGAATTTACTTGAAGCTGTGATATTATGGGGAGATTATGGGGACAAACAAACAATTACAGCAACAGGTGATGTCTTTAATGTACAAATAGGTATGTGAGTGCTGTATTAAGATTTTTATTTTTATTTTTTTAAGTGAATCTATCCTTTACAGATGAAGAGATAGTAAGCAAGATAGTAAGAAAGTAATGCTGGTGGCAGGTAGAGCACTTGCTCTTACTGCTGAATGATGAACAAATGCTGCCCTCTATTGCCTGCCTGGCGAGCCTACGTACAACCTTAACTCTCTTTATTCAGTCCAAATCAAATCCCAGTGATATGACTCATGCTCTATATACACCGATCAGCCACAACATTATGACCACTGACAGGTGAAGTGAATAACATTGATCATATTGGTACTATGTGGTGTTCTGCTGGAAAACCTTGGATTTTAACATCCGTGTTGATGAGACTTAGACACCCAAATAAACATTGTCCCAGAACAAGCACACTCCCTCATGCAAATGGAAATCCCAAATGTCACTGGCGTACCCCCGCAGGAAAATGCACCCCACCACATGGCAACAACATCAAACAATCAGGAACATCTTGAGGAACATGACAGTCGCCCAAGATGCTGATTTGACATCCAAACTTCCTAGAGCCCATTCTGATCAAGCATCAGCAGGATGAAGTGGAACAAGTCTGATTGACAGAGGCCCCACTGCACAAGCCAGAGTACCCAAAGGATCCACTGCCAACGTCCTGGTTCCAGACCCCATAGGACACCCTGAGAGGTCCTCCTGTCCATGCCCAATGGTTCAGAGCATTTTTGACCACAGAAGGGGGACCAACACAGTATTAGGCATGTGGTCATAATGTTATGCCTGATCGGTGTATATATATTTCCAAGCAATAACCAAAGGAATCCTGCCATACTGTACAACCCACTATGCTCCCATAGCATTGATTAAAACCACAACATTTGCGTAGAGATGTGTCTGCACCCATCAGTTTCAGGCACAGCAGTTGTGTGTCTCTTATAAAATCTGATCTGGGTTCATTTAACTGAACACTAATCTGACCTAATTCAATGGTTATTTTATTTGCAACACTCTGAGGACCTGCTGTGTTCTGCGAATGTGATCCTGTTCAGTGTCGTAGTTACTATAAATGACTTCACAACGTAGAATGTTTCCACTGTGGAATAATTACATTCACTGCAGCCATGAATTTGCATCTCATAACAGTTGTGAACACAGACCTGGGGCCTGTCTAATGAAGCATACTGCAAATAATTCAAGTGTCCCACCGAGTGACATGTGCACCCTCCCACACACTGTCACACTCCTCTCCCATGTGATTTCATTTCATGCTTCAGGTTTTTTCTGACATTTTGTACAGGCAGATTTTTTCCACCATGTCCTCTTGTTATTTTGTTGAACAATTAATATGCGTCCCTCGATCTAGAGTTTTCACATCATTGTTCTGTTTCGTCACTTTCTTCCCGTGCTAGAACTAATCTTGGCCTCGGTTTCTAGGCCAGCTTGGGCAGATGCTAAATTTATCTCTTGTCCTTTTACTTTAAATTCAGAGGATCGTATTTGGTTAAATCCTAAGGTAAAAAGAGAGGTTTTCAATTTTGGCACCAGTACAGAGCTCCAAGTTTACATTTTTCATGACTTACAGCTCACCTTGTCTCTCTTGTTGTTGATGATTTCAGACTTTTTCAGATTAAAAAAATATGCTCCAGGGTCATGTTATTCTTTTTTGTACAAACCTTTGCATCAGGACACTTTTACAGTAAAAGTAGGGCAGTGAGCTCTAAGCTGTCTGGGATTTATCTAAGATTAATGCTGTCAGCACTGGTGTTAAAATTGGCATTATTGTGCCATGTGGTCATCCAAAGTTAAAAATTAATTGACCTAAGCCCAATCCTTTGCTTACATCTGCTGTCACAAGGAGAGAACACAACTTGTGGCAGGACGGTAGGGATATACATTTTTTCTGTCTTTTCTTTTTTTAAATATTTTTTTGGGGGGAGTTTTTCCCATTTTTATTGAGAGAGAGACAGGGTGAAAGGGGGTATAGAGGAGAGTGAAACGCAGTAAAGGGTCTTGAGCCGGACTCGAACTCATGACCGCTGCTGGCAACCTGTGCTAACATTACTCAGCAAGCTATACAGCGGCCCCTGTCTCTTCTTAATAAATGCAATGTTATCAAGCAACAATTCATTATTTCATAATATATCTCCAAAAAAGTTTACATTAATCCTGTACTAATGTTACTATCTCAGTCAATGAACACATCCTTTAGACAGCAAAGACGATTCTACAACGTTTGCCACGGGGTTGTAGGATTGATGGTTGTTTTTAACACAAGTTCTGGTCAGAGGTTATTCAGCATCCCAGAAGTGTTTTTCATGTTGGCCTAATGCTAACAAAAACCCCACAGTGCTCTCTGTTTGCCCTTAGTGAGAATGACCACCTCTTCTGGTCGCAGCAATATTAAACAGTAAGAGGCTCCACCTAGTGGCCCAATCAGGTATTACAGCTAATCTGCAATACTTGAAGTGTATATTATCGAGGAAAATCGTATCATATTGGATTGGATCAGCAGATACTAACTGACTCTGATTAGATCAGGGGCAAAAAAACAAAAAACAAGACATTCCTGAAGTTAGTCATACATCATGGAACTGAAAACTGATTCTGAAGAGGAGTAATGATGCGGAAAGCTTCATCCTGCAAGTTGACAGGATTAGTTCCTTAGATTTGTCACATATGAAACACTGGAAGTCTGAATCCATGTTTCTGAGGGCTAGGGTTAGGGTTAGGGTGGAAATACTTAGCCATGGTTTCTAGCATAAAAAACACCATATGGACTTGTTAACAATGTTTAACAAAACAACGCAATTTTCACTGGATGCAGTTTTTCAGGACCCTTTTAGATATTATTCTATTGGAGATTTGCCATATGAGATTTCCTAAATATTCACATATTTTATCTTTGGAGTTCTTTTTATGGAAATGTTCATGTGTTTTGTTTCTTGTCTCTGTGTGTAACTGTGATTTGGGAGAATCAACAGTATTTTTCCAGCTTTTATTTAATAATATCCATCATCTTAATATCCAAAGTGACACTGAGTTGTAAACATCAAATCATCAGTAAATAAATAAATAAATAAATAGATATGTATAATCTTATTGGGAACATTCACATGTAAACATTTGCAAAAGGTATCACTTGTTGATGTTTCACAGCATTTACTCTGACGATACCAAATAACTATTCTCTTTTACATGGTACAAACAAACCCCATCTACAGCGCTGAACATCTGACTTTTAGAAACTCTCGGTTCAGACATAAACACGAGGGTTAGTAAGTCTGCCTAAGAGCTACTGAAGTCTATAGAGGCAAATTTCACTTCATATTATGTACTCCATTGAACTGCAGCTGTGAGGCACTAGTCAGATTCTGCCCCAGAGATCTCGGCTGGGATCCTCTCTATGGACTCCGTGGAGGAGCTCTGGGACCGCTGGGACTCGGAGGCTTGAGGACTGTCCACCCCAGAGTGCATCAGGGGTAAGTAGATGTCATCCATGTTTGGCAGCACAAACACTTTCTGGAGAGGAAATAAGGAGGGAAGCTATAAAAGACATAATTTGCACTGCAGGATAGAAGTTTTTTTTTTTTCGGTCTTTACCTGGAACTCATCCTGCAGCTTCTTTTCAATCCACTCAGTCACATGGCAGAAAGTCACCTCCCTCTCCCCCAGTTTGGGACGAACATGCAGATCCAGCTTGGGAGGGACGCAGAAGCTGTACCTGCGGAGGACATTGAAATGATCTAATGCATCATAATGAGATTGTTTCAGGCCTAATCAGCCACATTTTCAATCTCACGGCTGTCATGACGCTTGAAGCACCCTCAGCACTCGACTAAATTTACTGGGTGAATAAATAAATGTTCTTCTGGCAGGAGATTAACTGTGAAACGTGAGTCACAGCACAGAAAGTCACAAACACAACATGCTGCTGATTTATTTTTGAGCATTGTTTCTGAAATCAAAGTGCACTTATGACATGAGGTATTTCCTTTAAATCTGACAATCCAAATGTTCTGTTTCAGCAACTAGTTACTGGAATAGAAAATAAACTGATCTCCAAAAGGCATAAAGGTAAAGATGAAACATTGTTTTAAACATTTTTAGTAGGATATTTTTTTGTTTTATATAATTTTAGCTTCAAAAATGGACAAGCACACCATGCAAAAGTTAAGGCACCTTAAGAGATTCGAGCTATCGGGTAACTTTAATAAAGGTCTCAAACAAAGTTGATGTAAATTTTAAAGCTCCTCAAACATTTTGCCAACAATTATCAGTGATAAGCTCCTCTGAGCAGCTACCCAGCGCTCTTTAAATTAAAATTAATGATGTCCACAAAGTAGCAGACATCAGAAAATAGCCATGTTTTCTCAGGTAGCCCTTTCTTCAACTCATAATCCATCATCTTCATCCTGGGGAGGTTTGCTGGGACCTGGAGTGAATCCCAGGAGACACTGGGCGAAAGACGGGGTAACCTTGGACAGGTTGCCAGTCCATTGTAATGAAGAATCACCAATTTACCATACATGTATGTTTTTGGACTGTGGGAAAAAGCCAGGGCACCTGGAGAAGGTTGACACAGGCATAGAAGGCATGATAACCCCACACAGAAAGGCCCAGGCTGACCAGCTGGTTTGAACCCAGAACCTTCTTGTCTTCTTGCTTAAGCTAACAGGAACAATGAATGTCAAGTTAAGGTGTAGAAGACCACGAGAACTACTCATAGGATTGCTGGAAAGGCAAATCAAAACCCCTGTTTGAATGCAAAAGACCTTCAAGAACATTTGTCTCTCTGGAGTGTTGTTGCTCTGCTGTATAAATATGACCTTCATGGAAAAACCATCTTCTTGCATCCTCACTACAAAGATTCAGCTCCAAACATTAGCAAAAGAACATCTAAACCAGCCCGACAAATTTCAGAAACAAGTCCTGAAGACTGATGAAGCACACTAACTGCTGATTTGGCCCACTGGCAACAATGATCAGGGTGGCCTGGCTTTTAAGCTCCACGTTGATTACGGAGTTGGAGGTGCACTTGGCTGCTCACACTGCTTTTTTAGGGCGTGTAGTCTGAAGAAGAGAGAAACACTTACAACCTATCTACGCGCACACACATATACAGCACAGAGGGCTGTAACGGTGGCAATGAGCAAAGGTATGCTTGGAAAACAATGAAGGGTAGATGGGTGATGGTTTTAAATAGTAGAAAATTCTGGAGGCAAACATCCCATCATCTGTAAAATATCATAAAACGAAAAGACGATGGCTTCTATAACATGATACTGAATTGAAATCCAGAACAGACCACCTCAAAAGGTGCAAGGTGAAAGGCTCTTCATCTAAAATTTGTGGAAAGACCTCCACAGAGCATTGCATGTAAAACAAGCCAAGAGTCTAGAAGATCTAGAAGTACTAGAACTAGAAGGCTTTAGCAGAAAAAATTGGCCAAAGTCCCCCAAACAAGAACAGAAAAACCCTTAGCTGATACAAAAGCGTTTACAAGCTTTTATACTTGCCAAAGCTTGCCAGAGTCAGTAAGTAAGTAAGTAAGTGTGCAGGCTTGCTTTCTTCTTTTTTTCTCCGTCTTTGCTATTTTGAAAATGTTAAACATTGAACTAAAAAAAATAATCTTGCTTAAAAATATTTTTTTAAATCTTTAACTTTCTGCCTGTTGGAAATCAGTTCATCTTTTACTCAGTTATATTCACAGTAACAGGAGTTTTGATCAATCGGCATGTGACTGCATATACTGTATTAGTACATTTCTGAAAGTAATCAGAATGCCCTATGTTAAAGTTAGATGGGATTCTTTTTAAAAAAAAACATATTTTACTTTTTTTTTTTTTTTCTTCAGTTTTTAGCATGAGCTCCAATTTACACCGATCAGGCATAACATTATGACCACCTGCCTAATATTGTGGTGGTCCCCCTTATGTGGTCAAAAATGCTCTGAACCATTGGGCATGGACAAGAGGACCTCTCAGGGTGTCCTATGGGGTCTGGCACCAGGACGTTGGCAGTGGATCCTTTGGGTACTCTGGCTTGTGCAGTGGGGCCTCTGTCAATCAAACTTGTTCCACTGCATCCTGTTGATGCTTGATCAGAATGGGGTCTAGGAAGTTTGGAGGTCAAATCAACATCTTGGCCCATTGTCATGTTCCTCAAGATGTTCCTGATTGGTTGATGTTTTTTCCATGTGGTGGGGTGCATTTTCCTGCGGGGTAGGCCAGTGACATTTGGGATTTCCATTTGCATGAGGGAGTGTGCTTGTTCTGGGACAATGTTTATTTGGGTGTCTAAGTCTCATCAACACGGATGCCACAATCCAAGGTTTTCCAGCAGAACACCACATAGTACCAATATGAGATATGTGATTCACTTCACCTGTCTTTTAATGTTGTGGCTGAAAGGTGTATATAGAACATTTTCTCATGAAAAGAATCTATTCCTGCCTTAAAATGGTTTAAATGTAAGTCTACACAGTTGCTTCCTGTGAAAAGTGCAGATCTACGATGTTCCCGTCTTCATCTCAACTCATCAATCCCAATCCGCTGCTGCTGACGCACATTAGCTCAACTACGGATCTGTTCAAACACTGTAAAGCTAGTCAGTGCTACACGGTGACCAACTGTAACATTGGAGAAATGTAGCAATATGCATGTTTGAACTGGAAACCGATTCTAAAGAAGAATAATCATACAGCCCTGCCCTACAAGTTGACAGGACGGGTTCATTTGGTTTGTTACGTAAGAAACTCTGGAAGTCCTAATCCCTGTTTATACACTGTGTCCTCCAGTTTAGAAAAAGCACTTTATTGACATGTTAACAAGGAAAAAATGTTGATTTCTGGGGGGACAACAGTATTCCTCTAAGTAGCAGACAGGTCTGGTACTATTCTTTACAGTCAGTACTTTACCAACTTTTCCTCTGCGATATCAGCCATCTTCCCTGCAAAATGAAAATCTTAGTTCTGAAAAAGCATTACTGCTGCCTCATTATGTTAACATTATGTTTACGTTATGTATGTTGACGGCCTTTTTCGTCATGCATTTGTGGAGCACGTCACAGAAATCAATACTCAAAACACTGCTTTGCCACAGGAATGTGTACAAACACAGTACAAAATGTCCAGTCTGGAGATAGTAGTAACACGTGGAAAAGAATGTGGTGGTACAATGTACAGTTTTGTTTTTTGGTTAAGTAACTTTTGTTGACCTATGTGGGGGCCACAGCCTGCCGGTTGGTTCTGTTGCCTGTTCAGTCCTTTCCATACCTAACAAAACCATTCATACAAGCAGCAAAAACCTTTAAAACCTAAAAATGTAACAGAATCCAGTAGAACTATGTGATTTAACCATCGTAGTATCTGGATGAATCCAGACTTGTTAACACAGACATCTTGATGACTGAGCTTTCTATGTGCTGATCGTGTTCAGGACACAATGTCCATCACAGACAAAAGAGCTTCTGTGCAGCTTCCAGAAACTCTGGATTTCAATAGCAGCTTTTTATGTACATTACTGCCCAGCTGAACTACATTCTTCTGGTTACAACACCACATACATCCAGCCAGTTGCAAATGCACAAGAAAAACACACAGCCAGTCTTCACCATGAGCACAGTCTTGGCAACGGCTGCTTGGCAGCGGAGACACTGAGGGAGCTTGTTGCTTGTTTGTTTCCTCCTCTGCTTTGTTTCCATTGGAACGTTGCGTAACTGAAGGAAGGAAAGAAGGAGAAGAATCTGCTGGCTGTTGACGCCCCCTGTTTTCACCCTACATCTATCCATCCACTTCCCTCTCTCCAGCCAAGCATGCAGCTGTGTGTTTTCATAACGTGTGGAAACGACAGGTTGTTACCCACTGTTCTCTTTTGTCGGATTTAGGCTGCTCCCAGGATGTGCTGGTCTGTCACAACTAATGTGGTTTTTCATTCTAGCATGTTCCATAGACAGAGGGAGTGCATGAAAGGCTTCCTGTCAAAGTGTTTACATTGACAACTTTGGGTTCACTCTTGTGACACACTGGTCATGTCAAAGAGCATCAAACACTGATCTAGACACACAAAGTCTGTGACGCACTTGAATTGTGAACAGTCACTGACCCAGATCGACAATGTATACACAAAGAGGCAGCGCTGTGCTGCTTCTGTGCGTTACATAACAGCCTACATGTGTTTGACAGGTAATTAATGGATATCCCCAGGAGAGAGTAATGATTTGCACTGAACTGAATGTTGGACCACATGATCTGGTGAGATGACATAACTGCTAACAGTCCTCATGCAGCCAATCATGTCATTATTTGGACCAGACAGCCTCCAATTGCATTCTCTCTCTACTTAACTCTAATTGCTGCTATGGTCACATGGATCATCTCCACAGTCCAGTTTTCTATGTGAAAATATAAGTTGTATTTTTGTTTAGTTTATGGTTGGTCTGCTGGTTTGCACATGCCTTCAGATTTTCTCTTTATAAATGGATGTAAAGATCCTGCCAGTACGCATGAGACAACATTATTCCATTATGTCACTGTACACTCTGTACTGCAACTACACTGGGATGGCTTTTGTGTTGAAATCTTATTCATGCTCTACTCTGGTTTAGAGGAAACCAAGCCTTCTTTAAAGGTGAGTTTTTTAATTTTGAAATCATTTGAAAGCAAAACATTGACCTTTAGGAGTGTGACTCAGCCAAAGGCTTATAAAGGAATGCTAGTTTAATGATAAAAAGGTGGCACTGGGCTTCTTTTTAAAATGTCTGACATATATAAAGACATGCAAAGGCCTTTAGTGCAGTCTAATTATAGTAATAAATGGAGAAACTGTATTATATTTAAGTGATATTATAAAATAGAAGCTCAAAGAGCTTTTGTAGTCTGCCCCTCTACTTCTCACATGGCTCTGATTAATCCATCCATATGACTGACCTGGTGAGAAACAGCTGAAAGAGAATAATCTGTCTCATTACACACAAAGCAGTTTCTCTTCAGTGTAGTTTTTTATTACAATGAACAGAAAATTAAGCAAAGCAAGGCCTCAGGCTTTCCTCCACTGAACAATGTGTTGTTCCCTATAGGTTTCTAAAATAGCAGAGCAGTGTTTCCCCCTTTGTCATTATGTTTGGCAGAGTTACATAAAAGTACCCTGTAAATATTATGACATAAGATGATGCCAAAAGGGCTCACCAGATAAATATAAGGAGGTAACCTTTAGGGTTGTGTGTCTGAGTCAGAGAATTATGTAAGAAATTATTTGCAGGTTAAACACAAACGGCAACATGTGAACACACATTCACATACATACAATGTGAGAAAGATCATCAGTGCTGCCTGGAAACACCATCAACCCTGATAACACAAACCCCACATTCATACATTATATATGATCACAGAAACGGGTATTTCCAAGTGCATACATGTCTGGAAAATCTGACAGTTTAGGAAGAATACATGCACAGAAAAAAATCCCCATCTTGTAGAAAGAAGGCACTCTTACAGAATACAGATGCAGGGCTGCATTTAGTTAAACATTTATTGGACCTGAATGTATTGTAGCAGGAGGCAAACTGGGCTGAGCCACAAGACTTCACAAAAACAGGACAGTAAAACTTGTTTTGATCCTTTCCCTCCCACTTTCTTAAAAAAAAAAAAAAAAACAGTAACACTGAGATGGCTGTCAGAAAATGGTAAACACACAAGTGCATACATGTCTGTCATTTTGACAAAAACGTGCTGCCAACCATTCATCAGATTGTGCTGTAAACTATGTATCCCACCTTCTAAACACATAATAGCTCTCCTTCTGTATAAATAAAATAAAATTGCAATCGCAAAATCACAGCCAAAAGCATTTACTGTACAACTAGTGTTTCTATGCCAATGGATTTGTTAAATAAGAGATCTCATGTTGATCATGTTGTAAGTTGTTGTTTACACTATTATAAAGTCCACAGGCATCTGTTATAAAGAACGATAACACACATTTTAATCTGCCACTGAAAAATCTTATCTGCTGTTGCTCACTTGTACTGAACGCTGCCTGTCAATGACCAAACATGCTCCTGGAGAGTGGCCTCCCTAAGGCCTTATATAACTCATGACATCATACCACGGCGCTGAGCACAGAAATCAAATATTTAACACCGCAGATAATGCGCTCACTAAGTAAAGGCCTTGATGATTCCACAGTTAATGTACCAAATAAAAAATTTACAATCACAGCACAGTCAGCTTAACTTTGTCTTTCAGCGGTGACCTGTTGTAACAAGGGCTGTAATGACGTGACTAGTAAGTGCCCGAAAAGCTCTTCATCGAAGTGACGCAGCAGATGTTGTCTTTAATACTAAATAAACTACCGCTTTCATTGTGGCTTCACATTAGTATTAATCCATGCGAGAAAGTACTTCTTTGAAATGCAGGGAAATTATGCTTCCAGTTATCTAAAGATCTGAAGATGACACTTTGTAACAATTGCGCGACTATTTGGCTATAATGGTAATCATTATCAACAGAAACCACAGTACCAATTTAAAGTAATTCACTTGGAGTGATTGATGATCGACTAGAAGACTGAAAAAATCAATTCTACTAATAATGAAAGTCAATACTTCCCATACTGTGGTAATGAAATTATCAGAAAAGGCTTCTGACGGTCAAACAGCAGCATTAAGAGAAGACACATGATGGCCAGGAAGTAAATAATCTGTTGAATACATGGAACTGCGGCTTGTTTCCATGGCAGCTGCTCAGTTCAACCTGCAGGCAGAAATACGGCTGCAATTTAGCTTGAGAACTATATCACGATGGACTGAAGGGCTTAGTGGCTCTCTTCATCCCTGTATGTGCGCAGTCTGTTGCTGCTTTATCATTGGCTGCGGGTAGAAAATGAAAGTTTGCTTTTCCCTCACAAAAAAAGGCTAAATAAATACAAGCTGGAGTTGAATAGAATCACCTTAGATAAAATACTGCATGTGTGTTACTTTACACTTGATAAGAACCAATGGTAGATGCCACTAATATTGACAGTGAAAAGTCATGCAAGTTATGTAAGAAAATGTCAGAGTAGCAAGTAGTTTTATTATGGAGGATTAATCTATGCACCATATTGTTAGGTCTTTAAATGTTTG
>OMNN01083564.1:0-13404 GCA_900302755.1 Chromis chromis | reverse complement strand
GGGTGCCCAATCCTGGTCCTCGAGAGCCCCTATCCAGCATGTTTTAGATGTCTCCCTCTTCCAACACACCTGATTCAAATGATCAGCTCTTCATCCAGCTCTGCAGAAGCCTGATAACAATCCTGATCATTTGAATCAGGTGTGTTGGAAGAGGGAGACATCTAAAACATGCTGGATAGGGGCTCTCGAGGACCAGGATTGGGCACCCCTGCTCTAAACCCTCTCTCACCTCTCTGGGAACTCCTTTCCTCAGCTGCCTCTTGAGGCCTTCGTAAATCATGAACTGGATGGCAGGATTCATCACCAGCAGCAGGGACGGGAAGGTCCCGTTCCACAGCGCTCCCACACCCTCATCACGGATGATCTGCGAAAATGCATCTGCAAAAACAAAATAGAAAATACATTAAAAAGGAGAAAGAAATATAGGTAATAAGCTATAAACATCCAAGTACTGCATGCCAGTAAATATAATTTAATGCATCTGTCATAGATATATGTGTAGATGTGTGAATAAGCACAAGTAAGAATATAGGTAAAAGCTAATCCAGATAATTACCAAGAATGCCAGAGTAGTTGGTGGGCCGGATGTCTGCATTGTGAAAGATGGAGCCCTGAAGCTTCAGTCTGGTATTGACCACCCACAGAGGGGTGGTCACTAATACATTAACAACACCTGGAGAGACGAGGAGGCAGATGAAAATCAATGGTGGTTAGTTTTAACATTTGCACATCTTGTAGCAAGTGGAAGACAAAATTAAGATGTGTCACATTAATCTTCTCACATGATCATGACACACGCAGGAGATGATTGCAAGCTAGAAATGTAAGATTTGATGTGATCTCTTATGATGCTCAGTCATGGAAAAAGGAATGTGGGAGTCAAATCTCAAAATAGATAGACTTTCTTGTCCTGAGTCACTACAACAATCTGATCTGGACATTGACCTTCTCACCTGCAATGATGCCTGTGATTAAGTCAGTACTGGGTGTTGACTGCTTCCCCTTCTGCCAGCTGGCCTTGAGGCAGTGGAAGCAGTAGAAGTAGACAAAGTTGGAGCAGCAGAGGCTGCAGATGACTGGGAACCATCCTCTGTAGGGAGCGAGTCTGCGGGTGGGCAACAAACACAGAAACACATCTTAGAGCCCTTCCTCTGCTACACTCTTGTGAATTGTGTGTCAGCATGCAAAAATATCCATCCATTATCTATACACCGCTTAGTCCTCTGTAGGGTCGCGGGGGAGGGGGGCTGGAGCCTATCCCAGCCGACTCGGGCGAAGTCAGGGGACACCCTGGACAGGTGCCAGTCTGTCGCAGGGCTACACATAGAGACAGACAACCAAGCACACTCTCATTCACATCTACGGACAATTTAAAATAATCAATTAACCTCAGCATGTTTTTGGACTGTGGGAGGAAGCCAGAGAACCCGGTGAAAACCCACGCTGCACAGGGAGAACATGCAAACTCCATGCAGAAAGATCCCAGACGTCCTAACCGGGATGCGAACCGGGGATCTTCTAGCTGTGAGGCGACGATGCTAACCACCGGGCCACCGTGCAGCCCATGCAAAAATATATAACTTCTAATTTATAACTTCAAAATTATTTTAGGGAAGGATGTGATTGGGTTTGTTTGTACCAACAAAAATAATTTATTCTAAGATTAGTTTTAATCATAGAACATTAGTGGTACAGCTGTATTTCCTTCACTTCCATGTTTCACAAGTGATCCAATCATCCTGCAGCTCCATTACAGTTTCTGTGCTTCACCAGTATCATGAGAGAAATATAAAACTCAGTTGATCTGAGTCTGTCTCCTAACTTTCTTACAGAGCCTTTACTATTTGGCTCAATTCACCCAAAAAGTGACAAGTTCAAGCCTAAGTTTAAACTCAATACTGAATCACATGTTGAATTGGAGTTTAAAGTTTTGGTGCAGAATTAAATTTAATTGAGATTTAGAGTAAAAACTAAACTGAGGTTTAAAGAGAGATTTGTTTGGAATTTGCTGCAACATAATTCAAAGTTAAACTATGACTCTTTTTGTTTTTTGTGCAACCAAACATTAGTGTAGGATTTCCATTTTTTTAACACATGCAAAAACACAGGCTCTGACATGCATCAACACATTAAATCAGCAATTTCATCATTTTACTCACAGTCCTTCCTCTTTGATAATTTCTGCCAGGATGGCTGGGGTTGATTTGGCCTTCCTGTTTTCATCCACTGACCGTAAACAAAGGAGAAGTTGTTTTAGGCGAATACATTACATTGATTTCTGTAACTACTGCTAATAAGGCTTGTGTTACCTTGAAGACGGAGTCTGGCAGTATCGAGAGGGAAGAACACTGTCATTGCAGTCACACTTCCCTAAAAAATAAAAAAAAAAGAGGCGACAATCAGAACTCAATGGAAAGACCAAGCTGTCATCTTATTCCATATGGATAACAACCCACACCAAACACCACTGAAAAAATACCAATTTAATAAGACATGAGTGTAAAACACACATTAACACCGAAAATACTACATTTTCTCGATTATTATATAACACTTTTTAATTCGGCAGGCTTAATAGAATATATATAAAACACTACATATTGCCGAATTAAAAGGCTGAAGTAAACATGTACAGGTACTTTAAGCAGCACCTGGTCCCTTATGTTTAAAACACCAGAGTACGATACATTTAAACTGAGTTTCGCTTTGGGAGATACAAACACTGACACTACAGCTAATGTTAGAGCTGCAGCTGTTTATACAGTTTCACTATTCATTTACAGAAATAAGTAGTGACACTAAAGCTAACTTACCACTGCTCCTGACACAGCATGAACCAAACTCTCATACGAAAAAACCTCGGAGGCCATTGTCAGTTATTTCTTTGTTATTATTGCTCGACCAAAAATAAGAAGTTCTCTTTCTGATAAAAACTGTTTTTAAACCTCTGTTTCTCTCTCGTTTCTCCTCTCTGTCTGCTGCTGTTAGCTGTTTGGATTTTTAAGCCCTCGCTTCCTTGTGGCTGACTGCCGCTACTGCATCATGGGTAATGTAGTTCTCTTGAGAGTTCAATGCATTTTTCAGCATTCAAAATGTGTTTCTTTCTTTATTCTTTTGGAATATTTGCAGGTTCAACGTAAGTATCAATTCTGGATAAGGTTTTATAGAACGTATATATAATAATTGATTGATTGTACTCATACATGCACTTTTCTGCTCTGTTTAATATGTATTACTTGTAATGTGTAATTAATTTGTTATAGCACACCTTTATATATGCATAGCACTGTGATTCATGTTTTGCATCTTTCTTTCTCACACTTCATTCTGCTTTTATTCCATTTTACTAGAGGCATACCAGTGGTGAAGAAAACAACACATCCTTTTGCTACAGACAACCTTAACCCTCAGTGTCACTCTTTATTCCATTATCTTTGTCATTGATAACTCCCTCATCATTTGTTGTCCGCCAGTCCCCTTGATTCAATAATTTGTCATTGATGAGCAACTCTATGCAAACTGACCACTATTCTTCTTTACTCCCTACTGACCAACTGTATAAAATGTTTACTCTGTAAATGTTCTGTGTTGGTAAGTCCACCATATACCAGAATATTAATAAATACACTACTACTAAACTTCGCATGAGGACTTTGGGTACATTTCTTCAACACCAGTCATGTTGGGCAGAAAAGATTCTTGTTAATTCCTTGAATATTCTTTAAGCAGTGAAAAAAAAGTGCTACTTCACCAAGAAAATCTACTTTTCTTAAGTCAAAGCACTTAACAAGAATCCTTTCCTGCCACTTCCACCTATACATCACTATTAGTACGTCATTGCACAGGTACATGCAACAGCAACTCCATTGTCCATCCATGCTTCCTTTGCATTATTTGATTCAAAGTGGGATTATTGTCAGTTTTGAGCACTTCCATGTCAGACATCTCAAAGACTCCTTAATGCATTTGTAGAATTGTGGGCTGTCAGTTTAAAAAAAACTTTGAATTCAGTATAAAGCATCACATCCTAAGGGCATCAACTGGAAATGCAAAATTAAAACTGCACAGATGAATTGTTAGCTGTATGTTGCTGCTACCTAATGCGATGCAGTGCAACAGGTAGCAGGGATGATGTGTGTGCCTGTGTGTGGCAAGCTAAGCAGCAGCATCACTCTCAGGCAATTTAACAAACACCACAGAGGCATGCGGTATCTGTTATCAGGAACAGTTGGTTCTCCGTGTTACAGCCTAAATACTTCTTTATTGTGAGGGCAGCCTGTTGTTGAGAGATAAACTGCCGACCCCATTTTATTCTAACTGCTGTTGTTGTGCTCTAAATGATATTTAGTCCCCTGGAATTGTCCCTGCTCCTGATTGATATTTTTTAAGCAGGCTTATAACAGATCGTCTTGCGGTATAGTTTTTGCCAAGAAACTGACAAACCAGCAGTTTCCAGATTTAGGTGTAGTAAATCTTTGGTTACACATATTTATTCTATATTCAACCTCTTGTGTTCCTCTATAAACAACCATTTGGTTACCCGCTTACAATAATTTTTTACATCAACTGGCACTTTTCAAAGCTGCAAAGCTGTCCTCAAATATAAAAAGACCGACAAGGGGACTGAATACTTTTTAATAGACACAGCACGTTAAATAGTAAGGAAAATATGCTTTTACATGGGATTTCAAGTACGTCAGTGCAGTATACATGACAGCACACATGGACTTATTGATACCGAGCACAACAACTGCTGCTGTTTACATCAGAGGCAAATATGTCGTAACTTTGGCACATCAACCTAAAAACTATCTGCAGGGACACAATGTTTTGTTAGTTTGATTTTAAAACTAATGACGAAAAGTTACTAATTAAAAGTTGTCAGGAGAATTAGGAAAAGAAATGACATAAACCCAAACTCTGACTTGTTGACATGACGTTTAGCAAGGCACTTATTTCTCAGCTGTTGCAGTGGAGTTGCTCAGGAGCTAACTATAAATGAGTGGTTGTAGAGTCACATATAATATCCTCACAGGTGCCTTGTCATGATTATAACTTGTATGTGAGGGAATTCAGGTGGTAACACACTTCCTTGGTCACTTACAGTGTACATGCTCAACATGGCTTTATAAGTAGACAGCTAAAATAAATATGAACACTAAAATAAAAAGCCATCAGTCTCCAGCCCATTCACTGAGCCACTCCTGGCACTGCCTCCTCTGCTCCTCGCTCTCCTCCTCAGTCCTCTGCTGCTTGTTTCGTTTCCTCCTCTCCACCTCTTTTCTCACTCTTTCTCGCTCCTCCTCTTTACTCTTCCTGTCCTCCTCCACCCTGTGCTCCAGCAGGGCCTCCACAGTGGCCGTCAGCATTCGTAATGAGCGCTGTGGGACCCACTTGGGATCCGTCGTGGGAACAAAGGGGTCTCCTGCAGTGACGAGGAGGGGCTGGGGTTCGAGGGGAATGTGGAGGAGGTGAGCGTGCAGCATCATGCGGTACGGAGTGTCATCTGCTCCCGAGCTGTAGGTGAAGTCCCCGACGATGGGGTGACCTATAGCGCTGCAGTGGACCCTTAACTGGTGGGTTCGGCCTGAGGGAAAGAGGGAGACAGATGTTTCACTAATGTAATAGCATTGTAAAGAAATAAACAAAGTATCTAAAGGTCAAGATAATCAGCCTCTACAGTCCCTTGATTGTAAGTAGGAATCTAGTAGTATACAGAGAAAGATACTACACTTGTGTAATTCTTTACTAATCATTGACAGAAGTAAGATAGCAGTTAATCAGTGATGGATTGTTGATTATTGATTGATGAATTTCAAACTTAAAAGACTTGACAACTGTTAAGGAAATAAAACATGTCTTTTAGTATTGTTTGTTTCTAAATGAATCTCAAGGTAAAAAATAGTCCATGCAATAATTTTCTTGTTATCACAGTTGAAATACTTTGTTGTGTAAAGAGAAGTACTTAATTTTCCTTATATAAAAGTAATCAAATGAGAGAACTTACCAGTAAGTGGTTGCAGTAGAACCTTGGTGACAGGATCTCCATCATACATCCCATATTCCAACACTGTCAGCTCAGTCTGGCAAGGCTTAGGGTTCTCACAACCTGAGGAAAGAAGGATGGAAAAGATGTGCACACCTAACTTTCTTGGAAGCTTGAAATATTTATTGTCTTATCTACAGATGAAAAAACTAACTAACTAACAAATGGATTTAATCAATTGTAGTTTCCTGTTATAATTTTGATCATTCACAAAAGGACTGTCCACTCAGGAAGTGCAAACCAATGTACCTTCTGTTCCCTCAATACACATCATATGTGTTTTTCCCTCTGTGGAGTTCTTGCCGATGGAGAAGTCCAGAGTTTGTGTCTCGTCTTTAACTGATCCGCGTAACTGGAAAGCAAAAAAATAATGCAACCCATTTTTTGAGACATTTTTAAGTTAGGAAAAATATTTATTACAGTGTCACATACAGTGCAATAACCCTGCAGCGTGTCACTGTGTTCGTGTTCCCTACCAGAGCGAGGTAGGCTTTGGTGACGGTGCGGTCCTTAAAGCAGCGGTAAGCCCGGCCGGCAGCAGCCTTATTGAGGGCAACACACAGAGCCCCGCTGGTGGAGAAATCCAGCTGATGACAGAACCTGGCAGAAGAAGAAAAACAAAAGATAGTGAGACTACTGCTCTTAATGAGTATTATGTATTTGAGTAGATTAATTAATGTGATTCTGACCTAAATCCATAGTAGGTGCTAGGGTCGGCCAGCTGAGGGAAGTGGTGCCGAAGCTGCGCCTGCACAGTCTGCTTCTCGTACCACATCTTGCTGTCAATGCGGATGTCCCAGTGTTTGTCCACCACAATGTAGTCATCACTCTGGTACAGCACACACAGGGTCTCCAAGCTAGCAGGCTCTGTGGTCATCGTGTGCAGCAATTAACTGACACGACTCATACAGGCCTGCAGGGAGAAGGTGGTTGTGTTGATATTTCTCTGTACAAGGTTTAGAATATTATCCATCAAGCCATACCACGGTGGAAACAAAAGCTATTTTTTTACAATAGTTGATTATCTATTTCCTTATTTTATATTTATGCATATTAGTTTGTAGGATAGCTGTTTGATTTGAGTGGAGTGTCTTACAACTAGCTCAGCATATATGTGTGTGTGTTACATAAGAATACAATAGCAGGGGTTAGAGGGCTCCAGATCCGTCTAGTTAGGTGTCTTTTTCATCTCTGGTAAACTTTTTGTTTTTGGACAGTTGGACCAGACATTTCTTACATGGTAGGGAAAACTACAGAACTATATATAACCAAGCAACTGAAATGAATTTTTGAGGTTTTTTTGCACTATTACAGCTGTTGCATTTGTGCTTTTTCTTTTGAGAATCTACATGAACTTTTGTATACAGTATTAAATTCACCAAAGACGAAGTGTTGATGGTGTTACCAGTTGCACCACCACACTGTGTGGGAAGTGTACGCAAATAAAAATATTTTCTGTATTAAAAAAAGTAATATTGAGCAATCTGGCAGTGGTGGAAGCTTTGAATCTGAAGTAAAGTTATAAATTCTACAACATGAAAATACTCCATTCAAGCAAAATTCCTACATTCAAAGTACTGTAGCCAAAATACAGTATACATAAAGTAGGAAAAGTAAAAGAATTCACTATACTTTATTGTCTCTTTCACACTGTTATATTGTTTGCTATACTATGTTGTCTTACTATTGCTGATATTTTAATGTAACAGCATCTGTATGCACACTGTTGGGCAGTTCAATCTATAACAACATACCATGTTTCATAAAAAAATTATCACATTATTTTAAAAATCTGGATTTGGAAAGTAACAAGTTTCAAAGAAATGCAGTGAGATAAAAAGTACAACACTGCTCTGTGAAATGTGGTACCAGTGCAAAACGTACAAAAGCAAAATGTACATAGTTTATTCGCTGGAAATGAACCAACACTGAATAAAAACAAAGTGTCCCAGCCTCAGCAACACTAATTTAACTGTCTCACCGCAGTGCGTCAATTTGTTTCAGAGGAACAGGTGCTTATGGCTGCTTCTCTTCTGTCTGGGAACGTTTTCTTTTATTTCAATATAATAAATAAGTGACTTCTGCAAAGTGACACCACTACATTTCAGACGCTTGCTTTTCTCGTAGCAGCAAATTATGACAGAGGTGTTCTGAAAAACAAATGATGTAGTAACTAGTTAGCATGTTAGTACCATTGGTTTGCTAGCTGCTGTATGCTAACACCATAAGATAACTCATTTTAGCTATCGAATACTTGGGCTATTTGAGTAACATACCTAAATATTAAATAACTACAGTGACCCGGATAACTCACCTTGAAGTACGAGTCGAAACGAATTTCTGATATATAATTTTTGGCAGATGTAAACAAAACCATGAGTGGTACACTGAACTGCGCAGGCGCAACTTTCTTCTTCTTCCTGTTTATTATGGCGGAACAAAGTAAGGTGGGCGGTACACAGCGCCACCACATGTACTGGAGTATGTATCACAGCGACTTTATTTATCAGCCTATTCCAATAAGTAGAAAAGGGTTATAAAGCTGAATTCCTGACTTGATTGTAAAATAGTCTTGAAATGTCTTCACTCTGCTAGCCTGCATTTAAAAATATAAACAGCAAACTCTTGTCTAAGGAGCGCAACAGTAGGCTGTACAGTGTACTGTCTGTGGAAAAATCTGTAGAAGAAGAAGAAGATTAACCACAAAAGAATTTTATTTTTTTAAGGGCAGATAATGTTATTAGATTTAAAGGGGTTATGAGTTTTATTCAAGGAAGCTATCCAAGTAATCCAAAAAATCAACATACTTAAATATTTATAACCTTGACAAATAATAAATTAGATGGATGTGAGTTTCCAACCTTTTTTAACTTCAATATCCCTCAAAATGAAACCATTTCTATGTGCAGCCTCGCACCACATGATGTCTATGCTGTATGTGTTGTGGTGGTTTCAACTCTGTAAATTACTTAGGTATTCTTTTAAATATATATTTTTGTATAACTTTGAATTTTGGATTGTTGGTTGGACAAAACAAGCATTGTGAAGGAGTCACTTTGGGCTCTGCGTAATTGTTTTTACAAACCACACAATCACTCAAGTAATGGAGAAATAGTTCAAATGATCACAACCTCAACCAACTACAACAGTAAATCTTGCGTTTCCAATATTGCATGACTAATAGTAATTCAATGTTAAAAATATATCTATAACAGGATTGAGTACTTTCATTTTTAATACTTGAGGTACATTTTCCTGATCAAACTAAGAGACTTTTTAAAATTAATGTAATAGAGTACTTTTAAAGTGTGGTATTTGTGCTTTTACTTAAGTAAAAGATATGTCCTTCGCCACTGAGTATTGCTTGTATTGTGTTTAGATACCTGACTTGTATGGCACATTGGGACTTTGGTCAGAACTCTATGACAAGATAAGTGACACACTAGATGTAGGTGTTTCTAACTGTGAACTTGTGTTATCTTCAGTCCTGTAGCAGAGTGTCCAGGGTGTACATACAGTTATAAACTTGATCAACCATTTACTTCCCTTTCTTTTCTGTCACAATAACAGTATTTTGAAAACCTAAATCCTAATCTTCTTTATAGACGATAATGAGCTTTTGGGATTATGGCAACCTGAAATGTAACAGTTCATCATTTTGACAGAAGGGATTATGTTTATTGAATTTGTGTTATTTGTTTCTGCTCTGTCAGTACCGTTCCAGGTGACTCACCCATAATTGTGATGGTAATAATCCCTCACCTCGACCTCACCTCAACACTTCTGTCTGACTGGGGTCATCGGCTCCTGAGACAATCCAGTATTATGAGCATGTCATATTTGAGACAATGATAAAGTTCTAATGTGTTTTCAGTTTTGTTCGTGTATTTTATTCAATGTTGAGATGATTTGCACTTGATGGTCACATTACCTACTCCTCTATTATCCCCTATTGAAACAAAGTAGTGTTTTCTTATTGTTGTAATTATTTTTTTATCCCACAGGCGTAGCAGCCTGAAGGCTTACAGTATGTTTGACTAGTAAATGATGACAAATCTCTGCACCAGTAGCTCCAAGGGAATTAAGAAGTCATGATGCTTCAGCAAGGACATTTGGAGAACAGAGACAGTAGGGTCTAAATTTAGGGTCTTATCCACACATACATTGATATTTTTTGAAGCATTTATTTTTCTGTGCTTTTTGGCCTTTGGTCCACACTCAAACACAGTTTCAGGCACCTGAAATTTGACCTTTTTGAAAATTCCTTCCAGGGTGAAGCTTTTCAGAAACTCTGTTTGCAATTTTGACCACTGACTAAAGGATAAATAAGGACAAACCCTCCATTACGTCACCCAGCTGCAGTACTTTTAAAGCTCTGGCTGTTGCTATCTGTCTTCTTCTAACTCCTAGCTAAGCCAAAAAATAAGCAAAGAGGTGGAGTCGGAGAGGAGATGAGGTGGGTCATGCAAATGTCTCTGGGCCATGAACTGTCCTGTGACGGCTCCCACCTGTCTCTCAATGCAGAAATGCACTTAGTTATGCATAACTGTAAGTCTTAATACAATTTAAACAGGTGGGTTATATAAAAATCAGCCCCTATACAGTTGTCACGAGAAATTAGCTATAGAGACCAAAAAAATTATTTGCACCAGGCTGCAAACATGTTTATTTCAGCTGTAAAGTTGGGCATTTTAACATGGGGGTCTATGGGGATTGACTCGCTTTTGGAGCAGCCCCAAGTGGTCATTCAAGGAACTGCAGTTCTTAGCTCTTCTGCGTCATGCAAACAGGGAGAAACTGAGACTTTTGGAAATGAAGATGCAGACACCAACGTTCCTTTCCTGATTGGGTGTTATTAGTCATTGCGTATCCTTGATTTGTCACACCCTTATACGCTCTGTTTGTTTACATTGGAATACATATCCCCAGGTCAATGTCATGTGATATACATTTTCAGGAATGTTTGTACGGATGAAGATAATTTATGAAATGATTTGATAATGCTCATCTGGACAGACTTAGACCTGGAGCCAAAATGTAGGTCAGTTTAAGGGCTTGGGCCAAAGAGGTGGCATAAAATCTGTTCAGCCAATCCTCCTACGACTTTGCAATGCCAGATTAAAATGGGAAAACTCAAGCTGCACGTTCAGAGTGAATCCAAAAAAAGTCAAAAAATGTCAACTGAAGCTTCTCAAAACACTTCTCCAACAACGTCTATTCCAAACATTAATCATTTCTCCAAACTAATTCCTTGTCACACTATGACCTCCTCATAGGTCAAAGCCAATACATTCCGTGACAACTGGTCGGAACATATTGTGCAAAAACGCGCTGGTGCAGACTCATCCAATAGGTAATCCCTGAACACCACCTGGTATGAATGTGTTTGGAGCTAAGAAGATCAGGAATTAAACAGAGAACTACCTGGAATTTATATTACTCTTATATAAATAGCATTTCATAAGCTAATCTGCCCCCCTGTGTGCGTATTAATGAGTCGGATGTTACCACAGAAAAAAATGTTTCAGTCAGATGATGGAGGAGGAAGAAGATGAAGAGGTTATGGGCTAAACTGGCAGATTCTGCAGAAGGATAGAAACATTTGTATTGAGCCATTCGAGGAACAATTGGACATTTGTTTGCTGTCTTTAACTCTCAACCATTAAGTGGAAATAAAACAACTATTTGCAAAGAGACCATATAAGGAGGTTTTTCACCTTTTTGTTTTGGTCCTTGTGGACAAAGACCTACGTGGATTTTATACTTCTCTGGATTCTGCAGACTGCATGTTTTCTAAACCAACTTTTTCCATCTTGGATTTATACTTTGCACTCTTTGCACGGTTTGAGGAGTTTAAAAGCTTGATGCAGAACTGGAACCAGTCTAAATGTGTCAGCAGTAGCAGTTGTTAGTCAAGTCTATTCTGAAACTAGTGTGGTCAGATGTGACCTCAGGTGGATTCAGGCTGTATAGTTACAGTGTGTTTAATTAGAGTGAAATATATCCAGCTTGGGGATAGAAGTTGGTGATAGAAGCATTATTAATTTGACATAAAACAAGAAAGTCCTTTGGTGCAACTTCATTTTGCCAAGATGTTGCATCTCTCAACAGACCGTTGTCTCAGCAGACGCTTTGTAAACTGTCTGTCCACCCTGGATAATAAATCCTATCTGCAGGCTCGTTGTGATGAGCCCATAATGACTTCAGACTGGGGCGTCCCTCTGCTGCTGGCTCTGCTGGTTCTGGCTATGATCTACTCCTTCATCTACCTGCCGGCCGCCACTCAGCGAGCGCTGCTGGAGCAGGCGCTCAGCAGCAACAACACCACTGCTGCGACTGACTGACTCTCAGATGGAGACACTGACAGATGCTTTGTTGGTCGACAAGCAGAGCTGTCATGGTGTGAATACTGTGGATCACCCTGCTTTCAAGTGTGAATTTTCATTAAGACTGCCTTAATAGATAAGAAAACACACTTACAGTAACTTATCTGGATGGAAAACTGGGAGGTAGGAAGGAAACATCTGTACTGTAACAGTTTGAGTTACAAACATGCATAAAAGTGAATCAATGAGTCAGAGAATAAGAACAAACATGCAGAGTATTACGGTTTCTTAAGGTCAAACTGAGGATAATGTTTCCTTTATATGCCTTAATGCATAATTCACTAAACAGTCTCACTGACTTGCATGTACATTTCTTGACGATCTAAATGAAAAAAACAAAAACTATAAAGCACGTTCCACTGTCACCAAACATATCTCTGCATTTCATTTTATTGTATACCTGTTCTGTGTAGTCTAAATAGTGAGTGTCTTCATATTTTACTTCATGTTGACAATGTGGTATAATAAAATAAACAATAAAAAGGCTGTTTAACTCTGATTTTCTTTCCTTTACAAACAGAAAATTCACAAGTGCAAGAGTTATCATCCATGTCAAGGCTTTATGGGTCACAGTGGTGGAATGCAATAAAGTAAATTTACTCACGTACTTTTACTTTACTTCTGTCTTTTCTTATCGAGAAACTTTCTACTTCTATTGCATTACATCTGAGATGGAAAAATTATACTTTTTTTAGTTTTTTTAGTTATTACTTTTTTGCAAATTTAGATTTTGTACACAGAACCTATCTTTTTTTTCTGTTCAGGAATTACCCAACAGCTTCTAGAAGTACAATGGAAATGATTAGTCAATTAATCTGTTAATTGATTAACAGAAAATTGGCAACTTTTGAAAACCTGTGACAAAACCTTTTAAAACACCTGTGCCAGAATTGATCACTATTTACATAATTTGTATATATTAAAACAATCAATTATTAAGAAATCAATGGATAACTAGCAGATTAAGCAAAA
>OMNN01083563.1:0-19607 GCA_900302755.1 Chromis chromis | reverse complement strand
GACGTCTAACAACAGTTTACATTGCACACTGTGGGCGAGTCCTAAGTGAGTGACAAACATGGGAGGTAGTAGTATAAGAGGTTCTATTAAAATATCCAAATATCCAAAACTCTTGTCCGCTTCTTTTAGGTTTTGACATATTTTCCGCATAAACCCTAATAATTAATGTCAGCTATATCACATATGCATAGTTTTAAAGGTGAATCCGTTCAGTGTGTTCAGGCCTGCGGTCAGTTTCACCTGTGGAGGGAAAATATAGTCGGACAGAAGCCCACGACACGATTGAACAGAAGCTAGTTACAGCAGCAGAAACACTCACCGAAGCCGCACATCTCTCTGCTGGGAAAGACGCTTTCCTCTGAATAAAGTCTGCAATTTTTTCGAGTAAACTGTTCAACAACACCGGAGCAGAAAGTCCAAACCACACGGCCGCCTCTCCGTCCACTTCCGGTGTTGATGACGTCACGGAGCTCACCTGTGAGTTACCTGCAGCTCAGTGGACGGTGAAAGGCTGCAACCACAGACTGGACACGAAGACCCATGTACAGTTTATATTTGTTATAAACGTCTTTATTGTATTATTCTCACAATCAGGGTAAACCAGAGTAAAACACCCCCACACGATTTCCATCCTGACCACTACAGTCAGTCTTTATTTCAGGTCTTTTCAAGGATAACATAATTTTAAAAATAGCTTTAAACAGCATTGGAGTCATTTTACTGAAAGAAGGGCATCAAAATAAGTGGTGTTGACGTATTTAATGATATTTTGACAGTACAAATAAAGCCTCTGATTTTTTTTGTATGGGTGTACATACACAAACTTATTTTTACTGTTAACATGAGAGTCATGCAGAGGGTTATCAGTTAGTTTGAACAAATAAATAAAAACATAAAAATAAAAAATAACAAATACTCTTTTTCTGATTTGACATTATGTCAGGAATTTAAACATTAATGATAATAAAGTTCTAATAATGTTATAACTTTTGTCCCAGGCTGGCTCATCAATTCAGAATCAGAATCAGAATCTTTTATGTCATTATACAAAAAGTACAACGAAAATTAGTTGCAATCCCATTCAGTGCAAAGAAGCAATTTTAAACTAGCAAAACTAAAGATAAATGTCAAGGTGTCTAAAAATTGAGATATATAAAACATAAAGTGACTACTAATAAATAGATATAAACTCACAAAAAAAATTTGCAAAAAAAGAGATATGCAGTTCAGTGTTCATTTAGTATTCAATTCTGAATTAATAGACAATAATCAGTTTAAAAAAAAAAAAATCTAATTTCTGTGTTACCTTACTTTTATGTTGCAGTTAATGCAATAATGAAAATTAAGTCAATCTAATGTACAAGTCAGGACTTTGTATTGATCCAAATGGCTCATGAGGTAAGATTCCCCCAGGCGCTTCTTCCCCTGTCATCCTGAAAACGGGATTCTTCAGGATTTAGTTTTAGAATAATAAAGTTGTAGTTGGTTCACAAGGAGGGGGGGATGGCCCAGGGGCAAGGGTGGATAATGAGGGATGTCACGGTTCAAAAAGAAAAACACAAATCTCTAACACAGTATTAACCCTTTGTGCTAACTGTGAATAAAATTAGGTTACTAAAAAAGGTTGTAGTCCATTATGATTTATTTACATCCTAGATTTGTTAACTTAAGCATACTTTTTGTATACATATTATAGCTATATAAAAATATATGTTTTGACATTGCTCCTATGCTGGTGTCTTACCCTGGTTTACCCCACTGTATTTGTCACAAAACCTAAAAATCTGTGCACATGGCTCTAAAACACAAATGCCAAAATACAGTAAATCTCACTAAAAAACAATGAAGTGAAGCAGTTCACACATTTATTTGTAAGAACATTTTTTTCCACAGTTTGTCAGGATACAAGTCTCAGAAAAAGACACACACATTTACTGACATTCATGTCATATACAAAATATAAGTATTTCCAAATGTAACCAAAAAGCTTACATCATGGAGAAACAGGCTAAAGCTGCCCACCCTGTACGATTATTTAATAACCAGTTTCATCACCACCAATAAATAGGGTGGAAAAGACAGTACAAAGAGAGAGACAGTGGAGGTGAAAAGGCATAAGGGGGAGAGTTGGTTTAAAGCTCTGGGGATCACATTGGTTTGATTTACCTACTTCTCTATACTAGAAGTGGTGCGTTTACATTCTCCTGGCTGACTTGAGAACACATGTCTGGAAAATACAATCTTTGCAGTTCACAAATAGACACAAAGTCAGAGTAAAATAAAGCAATCAATGCAATAAGATGGACTACGCTTTGTACAGCAAAAAATGATAAGATTGAACACAATGGTAGCCTGAAAACATTTTAAAAATACTTAAGAAATACAACAGTTTGGATTGTTATTATCTCACTGATGAGGTGTGCAACTCAACAACAAGCATCGGAGTAACGTTCAGTCTGAAAGCTCAAAAAACAGTGTTCAATTAGCTGGTAGAGAAATAGAGAGGACACTGGAAGTATAATTTCAATGAAACACCAGAGCAAAGTAAGTTTGTGTGCAACAGTATCTAAACTTGTTGTTATATTCTACACACACGGAGAATGTTGTATTTTTATTTGGACTCTTGCTGCCAGTTTAAGGTTCTTAACTGTATGAGCTTTCAGACACAGTAGTACCAGTAGTCCACGAAGAGTTCTGAGCCAAAATGTCATAAAAATGCCACAGGCAACTCCCTGATCTTAACACACGTCTAAATAAGGCCTGTAACATGTTGTATTCAAGTGTCTGCACGCTGAAGGATAATGTCAATCCACTCAGTTTTACCAAATCATCAGAAACAGGGACAGTTGTGCACTGGCTCAGACTCTTTAACAATGTGGTCTCTGTGTAAACACAGTAAACCAAAGGAAAATAAGTAAAGAAAAACACACGATCTGTTTCTGTAACACATATAAAACACACGCTGATCTGTCAGGAAAAGGCTAGGTCCTCTTTCTACAAGATATGGCAGCCGAGTTCAGTACACAAGTCTCATTTGAATGACTGTTAAAGGCAGAGAAGCATGTGTGAACCCAACAAGCAGCAAATGGTAAAATTTTATAAAATAAAAACAATACGAAAAGAGGATTTTAAGGTATGTGTGCCAACGGCAAAGCAAAATATAAAAACAAAAAGAGAAATTCAGTAACACTGAGTTCACAGTACCCCTAAGTAACCAAGTGATCATCCTCCAGAGACAATTGGCAAGATGCCTTCTTAAAATGCAAAATGCAGTAATGCACGTACATGTCGCATCAAAGGCTTTTAAAATTTCAGAAATTTGTCTATAATCAAGTCAACAGAGAATGTCAGCAATCCAGTTTTCAGACTACTCCACATATTTAACCTAATAGGTGATTGGCTCGTCGAACAAACCACAAAAGTGGAAGAGCTGGGAATGTTCTGTCATATAAAGCAAAACAAACAGGGAGCCAATGAAAAGGTGAACTACGTGAAATTAGAGTCCAGAACAGAATGGTCTGACTTATTTTATAAGTTTTTCTTTGGATGGAAATGTATCCCTCCCTCTGTACAGTTTTGCTGATTGTCAACAGGTGTAGATTGCACTATTGAAATTCAGCAGTACAACAGCAGCGAGTTGGTTGTGACTCCAGGGAAGGCCAGAATCAGTCTCTTATAATATTTTAGATAAACCTCAATGTAAACACCTCATAATAAAATACAATTGTGCGCTTGAGGACAAAGTGAGATTTAATGTAAAGCTGTGTCCGTTGTAGCATTAATAAAATTCACCATAACCGTTTTAATTGCCAACTCATTCAATAGAATTCCACACATATATATGTGTGTTCTAACGTTAAAAAAAAGAAGAAAGGGAAATCACTCCAGGTAGTTTCTCTGGAGTTGTCTGGCTATTTGTTAAAGTTTTTGTCTGCTTTGAGGAAGTTTTCTCCCCTGTATGTATCAGAAACCCCACTCCTTTGGTCACGTCACCGCCTAAGGCTTTGTAGAAAAGATATGGGAAAAAAAAAACACTGAATACACTCACTGTGTTGAGTAACCAAAAAGAACATGTAACAAGGTAGAGAGTGTAGTTCTGAGGAGACAGTACCATGGTCAAAGAAAATCATTGCTAGTGAAGAGCTTGGTTGAATGATTCTTCTAGTAGGGAGGCTACTTTGTTTTGGTCCATCTGCAGAGAGAATACAGACATTTTGAACAATCCAGTGTGTTACTAAAATACACTCAGCTCCTTAATAGAGGATTTATTGTCCAATAATGTGGTTATGACACACAAAAAAATCAGATCCATTAAAAGACTGAGACATTGGGGGCGCCCCGATAGCCTAATGGTTATGTCGCGTGACCCAGGTGCAGAGGCATGACGGCTGTCCCGGGTTCGATTCCGACCTCGGGCGTTTACCACATGTCCTTCCCCACTCTCTCCCGTTTCCTACTCTATCCACTGTCCTATCCAATAAAGGCATAAAAAGTCAAAAAAAAAAAAAATCTTTAAAAAGACTGAGACATTAAGAAGAAATACATATACAGAGAGATGAATTGACTATACAATGTTAGTATCAGTTTGTGGGCATGCCAAAGTGGAGGGCTTCAGAGTACATAAGTAACAGTCAATGTGCATAAGGATCTTGAGGCAAAGGTGTCTGTGCATGACCTTGATCATGATCAGTGGGCATTTTCAAACTCTGCTGAAATAGCACATTCACCTACAGCATCACACACACAGTCAATGTGATTTTTTTAAAAACACACAAAACACCCACCTCACTGATTAAGCCCAGCTGTACCAACTCTTCAGCCATCTCTTGAACATTTTCATCTGAAACACACACCAGCACAGTTAGCAACAGTAATTCATATGTCATACATAACACATATGCACCTGCTGCTGAAAAAAAGGTTGGGCTTAGGCTAAACACTGCATAAAATAGTCAATAAAACACACATTAAAACACCAAATAGCAGCTACTGTGGTTGCTTTTTGCACCATCACTCCATTCTGTGGTACGTATGTGAATTTTATATTCTTGTGGACATTACGATGAAGTGATAACCGACACAGTTAAAAAGTCGAAGAGTGCAGAGAGGAATTCATAGCAGGATGAACATGCCAACAAGTTTCAACCAGCATAATCTTTGTTAGAGCAGAGTCTGTTAAAACATGTTGGCTTTTTAAATGTTCTTCTTTTACTGAGCTAGGGACAGGCTGAAATTCCCCTTTCATCCCTCTGTTTTAGAGTGCCTAGTATATTTTCTCTGTGCTACTAATTATTAAATTTTTCCAATGTTCCAATAAGCCCTGCATTTGTCTCAGGCGCCTAACTTACTCCGACATCATCAACAAACAACAACATGCTCAAAACTAACAGTAAATTTCCGGTAAGGCCTCTTTCAAGACTCTCAAGACATTCAACAGTTCAGTTCAGCAGGAACAACTCTGTCTCAGAAAAGGCATGCGTTTTTCCACCAAGAGTATTATTAACAAAGGATGCTGCAATACAGCTGCACAGCCTCTAGTTACATCAAATAACTCCTTGTTCTGCCTCTACCATACCTCCAACTTTTTATATTGTATGAAAAAACATGTAAAAACTCACACCTTTGTAGTATAAGATAGCTTTGGAAGTAGCACACCAAAAGCTGAAGCGCCAGTGAAACACAAAGCGCTCTAAATAAAAAAAATAAAATTTATGCATGGTTGCTCAAAATATGGAAAACGTGTAAACACAAGAAATGTTGGATGCTACTTGACTAAAACATTGGAAAAACATTCAGGACAAACTAGATCATAATTTCTGATATAAAATGTTTAAATTTTATATAATAAAAATCAGTCTTCTTTCTCACAACTCCTACATAACCCTTATTTCAGTGCTGACCTACGATTTCAATAAATGGAGAGTATTTAATGCAAGTGCTTTTTCACTGTTGTTTTAGTTACCTCCCCAAATTGAGACATTCTTTGCCTGCGACTAGTGAGCAGAGGAGTTGTCATGGTCTATCAGTTTTTAATAACCTAGCTGTCAATTTACAACTGAACCAGGAATGTGGCTGGGACAACACAAAGTACAGGAAGAGAGTCTTCCCACAGCTTTGACATTAAGAAAAGAAAAACACCAATAGCCCACAGCTACATGATGAGGAAAGTGATATTTAAGTTGAGGTGTGGCTTCCTTGTTTGTCTGCTTCTTCTGCTCTGATATAAAATCATCCAACAAAGTTAGTTAAGATTTAGTTTTGATGGAAAACAAGCTTAAATTGTGACTGCACTGTAGTAGGCCAAGGGAGGTGAAATCTGAGTGGCTCAGTTAACCAGTGATCCTGCACAGAGTAACTTTGGACTTTGGTGTGCTGATAAGGAAGGCTTTAAAGAATATCCCCTGAAATCAGCAACAGGGTATATTTACAAAGAGAACAGGGTGTGTTTGTGAGACTGATTAGTGTGTATAGGTGTGGATGGATGTGACGTTACAGTATGTATGCCAATGGAATTAGGGTGACACTTGAGAGAAAGTGCAAGAGCAGAAGAGATCAAATAATTTGAATGGATGAGAGTGTGTGAAAACTGAGTGTGTGTGTGTGTGAATGAGAGACAGGGGATGAAAGCCTGGGAAGACATGGGCAGAGGAGGTGACAGCTGTCAGCTGCAGCCTTTCACAGGCCTGACATTCCCCACACGCCTGCAACATTATACATGCCTACCATACCTGTGCGTGCATGAGCATATTAGATCATACTGACCACATTATCTGACCAGTTGTGTGATATACTCTCATTTGCCTCTCTCCGACGGTCCTTTTTGTCTGCAGCAAAGCAGCGAAATAAAAAACTGATTTCTTGGGGTCTATTTTTTTTTAACCGATAACTTAAGATTTACTTAAGATTTTAAGATTTATCGTAAAGATTCACTGTTGCTTTACAGGATAATCTGCATTTTTACAACATTGTGGGAATTAAGACAAAACAGTCTTGAAAGCAAGCTAAATATAATTGTCAAAACAGAAGTACATGGTTTTCACAACACGTAAGCGACAGTCAGTCTCCCTGCCTAAAATAGTCTTGCACACTGAATATTGTGACGCCTTTCAAGCTCTCTCTGGAACTTCACTCTCACTTTCCTACAAGCCTCAGCACAAGCACATGAAGACACAGAGAGGTACTGAATATTAAAACTATGTGGTTAACATCTAAAATGTCAAACGCAATTCTGCCACTAACTCTAAATGCAAGCTGTATAACTAAACCATACAGATCGACACTTCGCAAACACTTCCTCACCCTGAAGTCTGATACATTTTTATATGGATAGAAAAATTACATATACAAACACGTGCACAAAAGTGACATTCCCTCACCAATCCCATAAGGCAAGCACTGAATGCTTTCTGGTAGCACTTTTTAAAAAGAAAACTCCACATATGTAGATGTGTAGGTGTGTGTGTGAAACCCCCCACTGGCACACATGCCTCGAGGAATGGCTGCTAATCTTCTTAAGCTTCCTCAACCTCACCTGAACTGGACATGCATTCAACTTTATCCAATTGTCTGATTTCTGGGTGAATATTTTAGAAGAAATCACAGCGTCTTTAAGCTCACTACATATGTGTCATACAGAATTGATGATATAAAGTTGATCTTACGAGGTAACATGTCACAGCTTAGATGTCTATTCAGCTTATCCTCCAGTTTCAGCAGTAATGTTAGCTAAAAGGAGAGAAACAGAAAACAAAAGAGACTGTTATTTTTTTTAAGCTTCTGCTTTAGTTAAGAAATAAAAAACTTGGAATATTGTAATGCTCTTGGTCAACTTAAATTTTGAATTAGGTGAACAATAGTTAATCAACCTATAAATGTTTTAACAGAGACTCACATGATACCTTGCTCCCTCCTCGACAGATTCAAAGTTACACTGCATATGAATGACCTGCAGAAGAAGAATGTGAACAGTTCTTAAATGATAGTGGTACAATTTTAGAGTAATATTTTACACTACTCCAACAAATGTCAGTATACATCTTGATTCAGTGACAACTTGTGAAATTTAAGAAACACTGCCATCAGGATTATCACTTGTGAAATGTCCATTTTACTGCTTTTGTAATGTGCTGTATAAGCCGTTATACACACCCTCCGTGTCTCGAGCTCTGCAGGCTCTGGCGTGGGGGATTTAACCAATGGGATGACAATGGGAGATTTAACAGTCTCCTGCTGAGCGTGCTGCGGACAGGGCACCCCAAACGCTGTCATTGGATAAATACCATTCCTGATCCGAGGAGGGGGGAACAATAAAGAAAGGGAGACAACATGAGAAAACATGATAGAAGCAGGGAATGAAGAAGAGAGAATAAGAAGTTGTAAAAGGAGTGCATTAATCAATACATATAATAATTTGTTTGAGAAACAGAGGTGACAAATATAACAATTATTAACAGATAATATGTTGCAGAGAGAGAAAGGTAACAGCTGTACCCAGAAGCATGTTAGAACACAGTGACAAGTGCAGGATAAATGTTTTACAAGGGCATTAGCACAAAGACAGTCAGATGGTCCACTACTGCCTCCATGTGGCCAGACAGTATTGTATCTTGGGGGTTTCAAGACATTCAGTGTACACTTTAACAATCTAACTTGCTGCACACTACTTTGCTTCTTACCTCACATCCTCCAGGAATTTATCAAGCTCCAAAGCAGGAAACTGTGAAAGCCTACAGAAAAAAGGAGATACAACTTGATGTTACAATTTGACATGTTTAAACTGCAGAGTTCAAAGTAAGATAATATAATGTTACCTGTAAACTCAAATAATGGGAGGATTTACACAAGTTTGTAAAACGTATGCCCTTGTACTAAAAAATTACGTAAGAAAGAATTTAAATTAATGACGTTGTTATTAAAATAAATCCCTCTTAGCTGCAAAATTATGACAACATTTTTACATATTGTGTAGCGTGATTTCTATTGTATCAGTATAGGTGTTGTTATTATTTCTTCTGTATCTAACTAATGCTGACTCTCTCGCAAAGGTGGACATCAGCTTTTGGCACTTACTTGAGCTGAACATCCTCTTTTGTCACAGCAATGACGAGGTTGGGGTCCAGGTTCTTTGTAATCTCCTCCAGGGCATTCTCAGGAATCATATCTGGACAAATATAAACACTGATGAGCCACTTTTAACTATAATATAGGATGCATGTAAAACAAGAGGAGTTATTAAATTCAAACTATTTGATCTCTTTTCTGGTCAATTAAAAAATTTTATAAACTATATCTATTCCTGTGTGTGTGCGTTATAGACTCACGTTGGTGGCTAACAATACAGTGTGCAGCCAGTAGTTTTAAGAGCGGGACTTCAAAGAGTGCCTGGTTAAAAAGAAGCTCCCGTGCTGTAGGCCTTGTGCTGGGATCACACTCCAGGCATTTTTGTATTAACTCCTACAAGAATAAGCATCTGGGTTACACACGTTTTATACAAAGATGGGAATCTCAAATAAACACCAAGACACACTGATATACACACAAAGCTTAACCTATGACATTTCAAGATAGGCAGTAACATGCAAACACACTATCTCACCCTCTGCAGTGGGTCCTCCAGTAACTGTATGGCACAATTGATGGCTTCCTGAGAAACATAGGAGGATTCTCCGTTCCCCTGAATCTCCAAAAGCGCCATCTGCAACACATCAACACACACTGACAGAATGCTCTGGAAATGGCTTGTTAGAGCCCGATATGTAACAATGACCCGAATTGTTATACTTTTTTTTTGAATAAAACCCAAAATGTAATAACTGGTCAATAATGTAACAAGATGCTGAGCCCAAAACATAAAACCTTTTTGCCCAAAATGTAACAACTTGTTACATTTTGGGTTCCATGCCTGAAGACGTCACCAAACACATTTGTTCCTCTTTTTATGAGAAAAAACACACTTTCACTGCAGAGGTCACGCCGTCCGTTTTCCTTTGGCCTATTCCAAATGAATGACACATGATGGAGAACATGTTTGTCCTTTAATGAGACGTCGCTCCTGTCGTCTCAGACTCGACCTCAGCTCTTTTTACAGCGTTTCTTGGTCAGTTTGCTGTGATGGTACTGTGTACTGCACAGCACGGTTCATTCTCGAGTCCAAGCCAAGATTTATAAAGTCAGTTTTTCAAATTGAGCTTAAATAAAATGATTCTGCACCATCTAGAGAAAAATACATCTTTTTAAAAATCGCTTGTTTTCGTATTTAGATCTGAATGAAGTTTTTACATTTTGGGCTCAGCATCTTGTTACATTATTGACCAGTTATTACATTTCGGGTTTTATTACATTTTTTTTTATAACAATTCGGGTCGTTGTTACATACCGGGCTCTAACAAGGCTTGTTTTATCATATCATGTATTGCGGTTCCCATCTCACCTCTAGGGCACACATGCCAAATGAGTAGATGTCTACAGCCGTGGTAACATCATCATCAGCTACAAAGAGTAAGAAAAAAAGTAAATAAAGAGAAAAGGACACCTTAACAACAGCAGATGTGAAAAAACATAATTTTTTGTGCCGATTCCTCATATCAGAAAAAATAGTTTAATATGTTTTACAATATGTCAGTATCATCTGGCTTGCTTTCAATGTCAGGAAACTGTCAATATCAGTAACAACAGAAACAAAAAATGAGTAAGTATCATTTTGATCATGTCTACCTCCATATTCTGGGGCAAAAAAGTGCAAGTTCTTCTGCTCCTCATGACACGTCTTCACATGGCTGTTAATGGTGTCTGGAGCGACTGCAGATGAGACAGGGTATAAAGAGAATATATAGAATCAGGGCAGAGAACAGTGACAAAAGTGAGTATGGAGCAAGAAGGCATGGAGAGAAGGAGGAACAAAAGCCAGGGAAAAAAATAGGCAATGCAAATATTACCTTTATATTGTGTAAATATTACCTTCATATTGTGTAAACTACTGTATAGTGTAGGAGGTTTGAAAGGTTTGTGGCTGGACTATCACTGCAGCAGTATGTACACATACAACAGTGGTTTTGTAAACCCCACCACACACCATCTTTGTTTACATTTGACACAATGTGCATGGTGGCTTCGTACAAGAGTGGCAATATTGCCACCAAGAAGTCACGGGTGTTCAAAGTGTCAAACAAGACAGTTCTGTTGTACATGCAATCATACAAATTTACTGTACAATTATGTGAAATTTCTAGTCCTGAAATGCATAATTTAGTATCATTTGACTCCATCAACGTTGCTTCAGCTCCACTACCTAAAATGCTGGGATGAAACCGGTGTAATTCTACCTGATCCGATCTTGATGAGCCCGTTGTGCTGAATGAAGACAGTGTCGCAGGTCAGGTTGCCATGGATGATAGGTGGGTCACATGAGTGGAGATAACTGCACAACAGGAAAAAAAAAGGATCAAGGGTCTAGGTTACTTTCCATGTGAGTGCATTTTTCTGTGAAGGAAGATATTGAATTTAACATGATGTCTGAAGGAGAGAAACCAACCTGAGAGCAGACAGGATCTGTGTGCACCACCTCTTCCAAGCCTGTAGGACCACATATCTTATCAGAGCGCTTTCTAGCTGGTTTCCAAAATGGACTAACCATGGCTCACACCATGTCATTTAGCTTAGATCAAAAGTAGCACACACTATGTTTTAAACATCCAAATGTCATATCATTTTTACTATACGATTATAACTACTACTACTTCCTTGTTCTGGAAAGCCAGTGTTATCCTTCCTCTACTGAACAAGGAAAGAAGATAGAGAACTTCTCATATAGCTTTGCTCTACTAAAAGTACATAATACATAAGTCACTTGTCACCTTTTCATTCATGGTCTTGTGATTCTTCTTTGTCTTCTTTAGAAACTGCTTCAAGCTTCCTGATGACATATATTCAGTAATGAAAATCACCTGAGGGAGAGAGAGAATTTAGGAGACACTACATGGAGAGACCCAATTCCAATGTAAATAGTAAATAGTGATACTATTTATGCAGTTGATAGAAGATCTGATAATGTCCTGCAAAAGATGAGACTCACCCTGGCCCGGTTGTCCTTTGTGTCAGCCCAGTACTTGTGAAACTTGACAATATTGGCATGTTCCAAATGGATCAGGTTATCAAATACAGCCTTCACTTTTTCCTAAATACAAGCAAAGTTATTATTAAGTTATTTGCTAACTGTAATTACACTCGCTGACAACACTCATAGATCTCAGTAATTGTACAGGAGGGCTCCAGACTACGATCATTTCTGGGACTTCATTTTATAACTAGGAGAACCAGTGTGACCTGCAAATATGCCCCCTGCTTTATTTTAAAACCATCATCACATATTATGTAAAACTTAAAAAGAGAACAAGAATTGAAGTGTGCGTGCATGTGTGTGTGTGTCTGAGTGAGAGAGACACAGAGTGATGAGTGCAGAGAGCTGACACGAGGCTCTTGTCACCATAACATGGGATTTAGACAGTTCTGTGCGGGACGTCGTCTACTTGTGTCTGGTCTGTAAGTAGGTTACTTCTGTTCTTACTTGGCCAACTGATTGGCCTTGGAACTATCGATCCATTAATTAAAAGAAAAGATCTTTCAGATCCTCTTGCACCACTTAAGTCCGAAATTTCTACTGAGGACAATTCAGACAAGGAATCAGCAGGTGATTTGTGTTGAAAAAGACTCACTCCTCCCACAGGAATGGCTTTTGCAGTTTATATGCCTGAGATATTGCAAACAAAGGAGCACCATGTATGTTTATATGTATGCACTGCTCTCACTCAACTTTTGCAGGGAAAACTAAGTTTACAGACTCGAGTAAAAATGGACAACAACAACAGCATGAAGCATAACTTACGCATGGACAGATATAGTAATGGAATTGCAACACATCTAACTTTTTTCTTTTAATGCACTATTTCTCTGTGTGACTACATTTTTGTTATGTAAATTGCCAATTTATTACCAAAGCATTTATGAGGAATACAGTTAAGATGGAAAAATCAGGAATATGTTGCTTTGCTTGTCGATCTAGGTGGCGCTCCAGACAACTTAGTCTGGAGCCCTGCATGGTGCTCCTGAGTAAACTAGTGATATTAGTTAGAGCTATAGTAGAAATCTATCAATGACACTAAGCTTCAGTAGAACACTAGTGGTGTAGAAATGTACTGATGAAACAGAGAGTTGCAGCAAAACAATAACAAAGTTACTCATAGTTAAAGTACAACTTACTGTAGCCCTCCTTTTCCACATTGCAGACTCTGAGCTACATTCCTTTGGATGTACATGTTATGACTGCCGGACACTGGCCCTGCTTGGTCACTGTCATTGATGGCTTGTGACATATGTTTTTGTGACTTTATGATACTGTAATACACTCTTAATCTCCGTGTAGACCATCTTAAAGTGTTTTGTGTCTGTATGTCTGTAACCTGCTAATTTATGCCACTGCCTGCCTTGACCAGGACACTCTTGTAAAATAGACAAACTTGTAACCGTCGGTCGCCGGTTCCAGTCCCTGGACTGGCAAGAGGTTGAGGTGGGGAAGTGAGAGCGACCACTTGTCCCAGTCACCACCATTGTGGGCCCTTAAGCAAGGCCCTTAACCCCTGACTGCTCCCTGGGCGCTGCACCGCGGCAGCCCACTGCTCCTAGTATGTATAGTTAAGGTTAACTTTAAATAGGATGGGTCAAATGCAGAGAAGGAATTTCCCCAAGGGGATCAATAAAGGTTAGACTAGATTAGATTTGATTAGACTCTTAATGTCAGTGAGCATTTTACTGGTTAAATAAAGGTTAAAATAGAAAAAATATATCACAACTTTCTAGTCTCTTTACTCTAACTTTTATTCACCTTTTACTCTGGTCTCTATTACTAATATAGTAATTTTTTTGTTTTTCCCAACTGATCTTTCCTTTTTTTAATCCTGTACATGATAAGGTCACCAGATCTATAAAAACAGACAATGTTAATCTTCCCCTTTGAACCAGAGGAACCACACCTTACACAACCTACCAGAAAAAATATGTTTTGTATTCAGCTAACTGTACAAGTCAAGATATATGACAGTCAGTGCATAATCCCAAAAGCAACTATCACTGACTGTTTTATTTCTGTGCTATAACACTGGGCCTCACCTCCAGCGGTTTGAAGTTCTTTCTCTCTGAAATCATGACTTCATTCCAAACTACCTCCACCCCTTCCTCTGTGTCCATTGCCAAGTATGCAGCATCTATCCCCGGAACATTACGTTGATTCACCTACATTTAAAAAGAAAAAGACAAATGGCTCATGAGATCATATATTTTAGTGGTGAAATGAAACAAAACCCAAAAACAGTTTCACAAAAGAATAAACAGTGAAACTTTATGAGCTGCCATCATCCTCCCATTTCAGCAGATGTGGTGCTGTGTTTTCATACATTTAAAATATTCTTATTCTTACCCTTTATTCCCCTCCAGCTGTTCACTTTGTTCTGCTTTAAAATTTACACTTGCTTTCCATACCAGGTACATATTATTACTGAACAATGGCACACATATTGATTAAACTAAACTAAGATCTGAATAGTTCCTATCAGGTAAACTACATTTTTGGAAAAATACAAAACGATTTATCGTGATGAAATCCCTTTTTTTGCTTGTACTATAAACTACTGATAGAATACCATATTTACTAGTTAGAGCTCAGTGATTTGTGGTGTTGGCTAATGAAGTGCCTCTGGTCCATAACATGAAAATAGGGGATATTAACAAATATCATTATAGCCTGACTCAATGTCTTAATAATTATAAATAAAGACATTTTTGCATAAAACTATTACATTCTCGTATAATATTTAATGTAAACTAAGAAGAATAAATTTGGTGTGTGACAAAAAAAAAAACATTAGCAATGTTAAAAACATTGTTCATTTCATGCAGACAGAAGTTACATGACTTAGGAATAGTTTTTGATTCATACTGTGCCAGTTAAATGTAATGCAGTCTTTAATAGGAGAAAAAGATCCACAGCCCAATGGTACTGCGTCTGTTAATCCAGTCAGCTCACCTTCAGGACTCTAGTATATATAAAATCAAAGGTCAAAAGCCTCCTGGTCCTTCCTTACCTCTTCTCTACGTTTCTGCCAGCGGCCACACGGACTCTCTTCCAAGATGTCTGATTCATCCTCACTCTCATCCTCATCCTCTGTTGCTGAGGTGGCAGGAGGCTGTGCTGAGGCCCCAGGTGAAGACGCAGCTGCTACAGCTTGTACCTGTGTGGTATTACTGGACGTGTTTCCCGCTGTGAGCTCTGGTTTCTCCTCTGAACCAGGAGCCTCCTTTACCTCTGCCTCAGACATCTTCACACACCTTGTAGCTTTCCCTCACTGGGCTCCTGTTCTTGCTGCAACGAGTGACAGGATGTGTCTTTCTTGCTTTCTCTCTCTCCTCTCTTTTCAAACCGGTCAGACATCCATGTTCTTCTCTGGCCTGGCTTTCAGCGAGATAGCGCACAGGGAGGGAGGACTGTAAACAATTACACACATTTAGGGAGCAGGCTACAGAGCTAATGCTGTCTTTGGTAATAACGTTACAAATGCTGTCATTTGTCACGTTAAGTCGCCATTAAATTAAGTTTGCCAAAGTTACTGAGAGATGAACTCATGACAGATGCTTAACTGGTTGCTTTTGACTCCAGAAACGTTACTAAACACTAGCGAAACAACAGCCAGTCAACTCTTGAACAGGTATTGTAAGTTAACTAGCTTACCTGTTCAGGCTGTTGCTAATGCTCATCGTTAACGTTAGCTTAGAGAAGTTCAACCACCCACTCTTTAGCTAACTTTCCCCCCCGGCTAACGAGCTAATGAAAGGTAAATAAACAATTTGCCGGCGTAAAGTTAATGAGAAACCCTCGGAAATCTTACCGTTGAACATAACCCTACGGCGGAATAGGCAGCTCTGGGTTACATGCTGACGAAAAAGCAGTAAAAGAGACGTCCAGACAAAAATGTTAGTTCGTCATAACAAATGAAGGGTTTCAAGTCCCTTCTCTGAGCAGCAGTGGGAGGGGCGGGGCTGCGACTGGAGAGCGACTGTCTGCGCAGTAAAAACGCAGTAATGCAGTACAAGTACTACACTGTCATAAAAGTACCATACGTGGGGCTGCAATGATCAACATTACATTGGATATACCGTCAAGAATTATCATACAATAAATATCAAATTGTTTTATCTACAATTGAAATTGTTGTCTAGTCTGTTTTGTGTGTTTGTTGTCACTACAGGAAGTTACCATTAAAACGTATAGTGTGTGTCTGCAGCAGAGGAGACTGCATTTTCAAAACCGTATTTCTAGGATCTATGTTTTTTTAAGTAACTGTTTTTTGGGCAAGATGTCATGGGGGAGCTATTTTTTTGCTTTTAAAACCATAACTTGATGGGAAATGCTATATGCATGGAATAAACTGAGTGGAATAAACTTTTAATGTTATAAGTAGTATTCTGTGTGGAATAAATCTTTAAAACTATGTATACTACTAGTATACTACTATAACTAAGTAGTATACTAAGTGGAACAAACTTGTATTACTATGAGTAGTATTTTCTGTGTAATAAACGTTTTAAACTCTAAGTAATATTCCAAGTCGAACAAACTTTTATTAGTATAAGTAGTATTTTGTGTGGAATAAATCTTTAAAACTACAAGTACTTGGGCAGAAAATAGTATTTTGGATGGAATAAACTTTTCAAACTCTAAGTAGCATTCTAAGTGATATATAATAATATTATAAATAATATTTTAAGTGGAATTTAAAACTGTAAGCATTTTGTCAGAAAGTAGTCCTTTGGATAGAATAAACTTTTAAAACTATAAGTACATGAAGAAAAATTGTGTTTTTGTGGAATAAATCTTTAAAACCATAACTTATAAGTTAGAAAGTACTATTTGGGTGGAACAAACCTGTAAAACTATGAGTGCTTAGAAAGAAGGTCATATTTTGGGTGAAGCAACCATTTAAAATTCTAGGCAGTATTTTTTAAGTGAAACAACCCTTATAAACTATAAGTAGTATAAGTAGTATCTTGAGTGGAATAAACTTTAAAACTCTAAGTAGTACATTTGGCGTAATAAATCTTTGAAACTATAAATAATATCTTGAGAGGAATATGCTTTAAAACTATAAGTACTTGGACAGAAAGTAGTATTTTCTGTGGACTAAACCTTTAAAACTATAAGTAGTATACCAAGTGGAACTAACTTTCAATACTATAAGTACTAGCCTATTTTGAGTGGAATTTAAAACTGTAAGCATTTTGGCAGAAAGTCCTTTGGATAGAATAAGCTTTTAAAACAATAAGTACATGAACAAAAATAGTATTTTGCGGAATAAATCTTTAAAACCATATCTTGATCGATGGAAAGTGCTATATGCATGGAATAAACTTTAAAAACTATAATCACTTCGACAGAAAATAATATTTTGGGTGGAATAAACGCTAAGTAGTATTCTAAGTGGAATAAACCTTTATTACCATGAGTAGTATTTTCTGTGAAATAAACATTTAAAACTACAAGTAGTATACCAAGTGGAACAAACTTTTAATACTATAAGTAGCATTTTGTGTGGAATAAATCTTTGAAACTATAAATAGTATCTAGCAGTAAAACTGCAAATAGTATTTTGGGTGGAACAAGCCTTTAAAACGTATGTCGCGTACCTTTGTAGCGATCATCCGGGTCGACAGGGGGCGCTGTCGTGAAAAACCAGGTTCGTAGAAGTGCGGTCCTGAAACTGCAGCCTCCACTAATGTAGACACATAATATTGATTAAAACACTGTACGTGCTTGACAACTGCAGCTAGACTTCTCACTTTCATAATTTATACTGAATAAAGACGTTAAAACTGACGTTGTGCTGTTTTGTGCCCAAAGCTCGAAGAAGAGTCAAGATAGATGCCCCCATGCGCAGTACGAGTTTGGAGGAAAAAGTTCACCCACACAGTAATGTAAAGACGTGCCTATAGCACACTTTGCCATTTCAGTAATTCATTAAAGCTACACATTTTATAGAGTTTTTACAAATGTATATATCTTTTTTGTAACGAGAAGAGTTTAGTGTTTCGGCGACCCAGGCAGTAGAGGGGGTGAACAATCTTGTCTCCGCTGCTCGTACAGCTGTTTCTGTTTGTGCTGCTAAAATCCTGCGCAAGCGGGTTATCCACGATTTACATTCAAGGCAGTGATGCAAACAAGCCCGCTGGAAAATAAAGGGATTCTTGTGTGGCTGTCTCGTGGACAGAAAGACCCCTTTCCTCTCTCTTCTCCCACTATGCGGAGGCTCGACGACACCCACGCAGCCCACTGAGGTCGTCTATAAGGGCTGTTTTATGGACCGGGGAGAGGCTGTGAGGCTGGACCGTCCGGGGGCATCAGCTGAGCCGGAGGGAGCAGCGTTAGCAAGCTAGCCTTTCGTGACAGAACACGGTCGTAACGGGGAACGGTGACTTCTCAACGAGCCGCTGCTTCTCTTTCACTCATCATGGCCACGAATGGGAACAATCTAACGCCGGGGATGGGAGAGATCATCCAGCTGAACGTCGGAGGGACGAGGTGAGCTGAACAGGACACATGATGGTTAATCACTGGGTGAATTTGAGCTACTTATGTGTTTAATCTAACTGCATGGCCAAGCAGCCGTGGATGGACTTGCTCATCATTACTCATAATCTTAGACTCAAGAGATTCTCATTGTACACTGTGTACATTTGACAATATCTCCAACAAAGCAGTTCATTATTTTATTCCAGCCTCACCAGTCAGTGTTTTACCACCAATATTAAGCCTCATGGTCAACAAATTACCCAATTCATCATTTTCATGGTAATCGTCCTGATCATACATTTTTCATAAGACAGTGTTTGTTATAATTGTGTGTCTTTAATTGTAGGTTCAGCACCTCCAGACAGACTCTGATGTGGATCCCAGACTCTTTCTTCTCAAGGTTGGTTTAATGTTTTCAGCATTTTGACTCTCTATAAAAGCACACGGAACACTGAATATACTTCGATCAGGCATAACATTATGACCACCTGCCTAATATTGTGTTGGTCCCCCTTATGTGGTCAAAAATGCTCTGAACCATTGGGCATGGACAAGAGGACCTCTCAGGGTGTCCTATGGGGTCTGGCACCAGGACATTGACAGTGGATCCTTTGGGTACTCTGGCTTGTGCAGTGAGGCGTCTGTCATTCAAACTTGTTCCACTGCATCCTATTGATGCTTGATCAGAATGGGGTCTAGGAAGTTTGGAGGTCAAATCAACATCTTGGGCCATTGTCATGTTCCTCAAGATGTTCCTGATTGTTTGATGTTGTTGCCATGTGGTGGGGTGCATTTTCCTGTGGGGGTAGGCCAGTGACATTTGGGATTTCCATTTGCATGAGGGAGTGTGCTTGTTCTGGGACAGTGTTTATTTGGGTGTCTAAGTCTCATCAACACGGATGTTAAAATCCAAGGTTTTCCAGCAGAACACCACATAGTACCAATATGATCAATGTTATTCACTTCACCTGTCAGTGGTCATAATGTTGTGGCTGAT
>OMNN01083557.1:0-12826 GCA_900302755.1 Chromis chromis | reverse complement strand
TTTAAGTCCTCGAGCGTCATCAGCGACACGTTTGGGAGAGCGCACTTTGGAAAACCGTAATTATGTCACGGTTTGCGCTATCGGAAAAAATCCAATGGATTCCTGGGAGGTATGAATGAAACGACGTTGCGCTTTACAGCCAATGTAGTGTCATTACGGTAATTTAATTTGGATACGGTAATTTATTTCGGATACGAACGTCGTTGCGCTTTACAGCCAATATAGTGTCATTACGGTAATTTGATTCGGATACGGTAATTTATTTCGGATACGAACATCGTAGCGCTTTACAGCCAATATAGTGTCATTACGGTAATTTAATTCAGATACGAATGAAATTACCGTAATGACACTATATTGGCTGTAAAGCGCAACGACATTGTCATTATGGTCATTACGGTAATTTCATCCGTGCCCCCCCTCAGGAATCCACTGGATGAAATAACCGTAAAATTACCGTAATGACACTATATTGGCCTTAAAGCGCAACGTCGTTGAATTTCATTCGGATACAAACGTTGTTGCGCTTTACAGCCAATATAGTGTCATTACGGTAATTTCATTTGTATCTGAATGAAAATACCGTAATGACACTATATTGGCTGTAAAGCGCAACGTCATTTTAAACCATCATTACACTCTGATAACAGGCAGTAAAATAAGAAAAAAAAGACCAGCCGGACATTTTGAGGCTCAGGTCTTAAAGGGTTAAATAAGTGTTGCAAGGGTAATCAGGGAACTACAGGTTGTAAAAAAGTCAGATAAACTTCTAGTGTGTAGGAATGTGCAAATTAATTTCTTGAGAATGTGCTCAGTTACATAGTACATAATGTAAACAAGCTGAAATGTGCTGTATTTAAATAGAATAACTGCAGACAGGAGACAGTTTGTAAAGGGTTTCATGATTTTAATATGTGAATTCTTGCTTCTCATCACCCCTAAACTCATTTTCAATTCCAGGGTGATGCATTAATTTTAACACAGGGTAATACCTAGCTGGACAGCAGTGCAATTTTCAATTTAGAGAAACAAACCGACTGTGATGGCAGTAGGTAGTAGTAGCTTCAAGACAGGCACGGCGTTAACACACAGAACGATGGTTGAAAATTAATAAGGAAGGTTGTTTAGGACAAATTAATCCTGTCCAATAACTGAGACAGACACGTTTTTCAGTCTGGGCTGTTGTTTAAATGCTGAGATCTTTTAATCATACAGTACCAGTCATCAGAAAACCTTCCAGCTCATCAACTCAACGAGACTTCTCATGTGAACAGCTGTTAAAGAGTGGCCCCATTCTCACCACTGGATCACAGCTGGAGGGTGTATTTCAGCTCTGACATCTGTGTTGAAGGTGGTTACAGGTGCAACAGAGCACCTTTATTTAACCACAACCAGCAGAGTGTGGTCAGCAGTAAACGGTCAGGGGAAACAGGCCTGAAACCTTTAACCAGAGAGGAACAAATGCTTTTTAATCTGTTGTAGTCGCCCTTTAAAATGCACCTATATTTTAAAAAAACAGCATCAATTTCACGCCTACTCAAAACTTCAGGGGACATACTTGTTTTTTGTTTTTTAATACGGCTGCAGAGCACAAACCAGGATCACAAAGCAACTATTCTGATTCTTTTTTTCTTTTTTTTACAGTTTTTCTTGACCTCCTTCACACCACAAGGGTAGAGCCGATTGAAGAGATGCTAAGTAAAGGATTGATTTGGGTCAAATGGGAAAAGGAGACATTCCACGAGTGAGAAAAAGGTGCAACTGGGCGCTTTAAACACACCGAGGTTATTGTTTAAATCAAAAGTATCAGTGTAGAGCTCAGGGAGTCTGTCCTCTGATGAAAAACGCAAACAATCACCCTTTAACCTTAGGCACATATGTAAAACCAAGAACACAAATCATTTGGCTTCTTTTTTTTTATTCATGGCATCCACTTCTAGGTGGTGCCTATGGATGAACAGCAACGAGGAAAACTAATGTGGAGACGGTTAATGCCAAATGTATTTAGGGGAAATGGAGGATTCGAAAATTTGAAGCACTGTCAAACACACGCCAAACTGTATTTATGCGCTAAACTTTCCAATAATTACTTTTCGGGTTATATTTAGGCTTCATGAAGTTGTGCGAGTCATAACACTATACATTTATCTCTTTTATTGCCACAATACCAAAAATAACAATCTCATTTGTGGCTTCAGGATTTAAGCTTCTCCTGCCATATTAATAGTATTTATAACATCAAGTACTTCCTCTTTTCAGTTTAAAGACATTTTAGCATCATAGTGTTAAAGCACAATACATACACTGTATATGCAAATAAAATCTGCATGTTTTTACAGATTGTCCTTTCAGTGGCTTAACCAGTGGAGGGCAAGTAAAATTTACCAGCCTCCTCTAGATTTAAGGAGTGGACCTGCTCTTAAAAATCAACCAGTCTTCATCTGCTAATTACAGCAGCAGTAAACTACAGTAACTCCGCTGAGAGACAGAGTCAGTCCAAATCGGCTGTTCTGCCAGCAGACGAATAATTAAATTTCTACATTTACATGTTATTTAATAGCAGGTTCGGATCGTGCCGGCTTCTGATGTCTGCTTCGGCACGTGGAAGCTTTAATGAGCAAAAACGAGGCTGGGGCAGCAACCGAACCAAAACGTTCAGCAAAAATATTTCAGAAAAATGGATGACTTCTCTCTGAACATGAGTTTAAAAACGTCTGCAAATAAAACTATGTAAAACCGCTACGAGAGAAAAACCTGGCCTGCGAATAGCAAACTGTACAAAGCTGCTGCTTCTGTGATGTAAGACAGACAAATAATATACATGATATTTACAAATTTACACAAGGAGGAGGAGGAGGAGAGCGTCCGGACTGTTGGGAGAAACCAGCAAACAGTTGACCACGAACTGCTGTGGGCGGTTTGGGCGTCACTTCCCGGACGTTAGGTCAAAGAAATCACAACACCGGCGGTCTGCCAGTCCAGTGAGAAACAAGGAGAGCTGCAGAGAACGGAGTGCAGAAATGTGAACGCAGAGGGTAACGAGCCGGCAGCAGAGCTTTCCTGGGAGGTAACGGAGAGAGACGAAGAGGGAGGAGGACTCCTGGATGAGATGTTAGTCCGAGGACAGGTTTGACGAAGAGCTTTTACTGATGGTTACTGAAATGTAGACCATCACTGGGGTGTTGTCTGTTGCTCCTCTACCCCTGAGGTCACGGGGTTGTGTGACTCCATCTCCCCTTCAGCCCAGAGGATCCTGCCCCTCTTTAAACACCGTTGGCGCTCATCTTGCTCTTCTGGGTCACCTCTGTTGCTGCTTTGGCCTGTGGAAAAAATCAGGGAACTTAGTTTAACTACAGTGTATTTTAATGCAAATGTGTACAACAGGAGTCATTTATGGTGACATAAAATAAATCCAATGTTAATGGTTGTTGCATTTTTGCATTTGTTTGATAGATGAAGGGACAGAGATCACGGGACAGAGACTCTCTGATGATAAGAGCTGCCTGTCACACAGTAAACGTGTTTTTAAAGCAAGTTTAACCTCAACAATAAGGTGAGTGTACCAACAGTCCTGTGAGTTCAGACCTCAGCGTCTAAATAATTGGGCTCTGAAAATAACATTTAGGTTGTATTTTGTGTAGTCTTTCATTCTGATTTCTTAAAGAGCTGCGTCATGAACATACTTGTTCATTTACTCTGTGTGTGTGACTGGAGGGTTCCCCTAGTGGACACACAAGGGAACTCAGACCGTACGGGTGTGGTGCGGCTTTTTTTTACCTAATCTGTACAATGATAAAAATGTAATATTTGATTAAGTGGTTTATATCACTGTATCAATTCAACACTAATTCAGTTTTTATTGTACAATATCTCATATCGCAACTTGTGACAATGCTGCAATTTAAAAACGACTGGCAGTGGTGTTGCACAAGATGTAGACTTAGTACAGCTGGGCAAAAGCAAATTTCAATATGGGGAAAATACTGAATTATCAGATTGCTGCTAAGCCTGGTCATTTTACTGTCCCAGAAACTGGTCACGTACTGGATGTCTTAGCTGAGAATAACTGGAGACATACTGTTAGTCAGTGGATGTGTATAGACATGGTGGATTGGCTCCACCTTCTGGCAGTGAGCGTAATTACACTGTAGACACATATTTAGTAAGTATTACATTTCGCCTTCGATCGCTTTTATGTCCCACTGGTGTGTCCGACAATTAGCAGGTATGTCTGTATGTTTCTGGGCACTAAGATAGATTAAATTACTGGTTTGTCTACTTGACATTAGAACACCTTATTTCACTCAATCAATCAGATTTTTGGCCACATACCTGGGTTGTTGTGTGCACTAATGTTTTTATTTTTTTCAGTAATAGAGGCTTTTCTCTGCCCAGCTGCCTTGTCACGTTGCACGTGATGCATTTATAGAATATCAATAAATTCAAAGTTCTACCGATGAGTCTGCATGTGAAGCGTTTAGGGGACATCTGTTAGTTGTAGCTTCAGAAATTAACCTGGGTTACAATCTCTGTCTCTACATGCACATCAAGTGAATTCTCAACCTGTTGGAAACTATGAAAATATGATCAAATAGCCAACATAATGCGCAGCCGAAGCATGGCGGGAACAGTGCTTTCACTGTTCAAGCACATTCTAAACTGAAATGTTAAGAAGCATAATATCTCTAAGGAGTCAGAGATGATGATGATAAGATTTAACATTCTATAATATAACCAAAAGAGCTACCTTTGTATCTAAGTCCCAGATCAACCTTATAAAAAAAGAACAGATTAAATGTATAAAACATTTAACTGACCCTTTATTCATGTCTACAATCATTTAAATAGTGTGATAAGAAATTCCCAATAATAATCTAACCTTTATTGATCCCCTTGGGGAAACTCCTTCTCTGCATTTGACCCATCCTATTCAAAGTTAACCTTAACATTACATACTAGGAGCAGTGGGCTGCCACGGTGCAGCACCCGGGGAGCAGTCAGGGGTTAAGGGCCTTGCTCAAGGGTCCACAGTGGTGGTGACTGGGACAAGCAGTCGCTCTCACTTTCCCACCGCAACCTCTTGCCAGTCCAGGGACTCAAACTGGCGACCCACCGGTTACAAGTTTGCTTCACAAACCACTGGGCCACCTCTGCCCTTAAATAGTGTGATAAGAAATTCCCAATATGTATGGGACCTGACAATAAAGATGGTAGTAAAAAATCTGGTAGGCACAACTATGCAGCTAATGTACTCAAAGAATAATTTAGACTATTGCCCAATCTTTAATAAACTGTCATTCGTCTTTTGAACGTTGAGTGTCTTTTTTTAAAATCTGGAGCATCAGAAGCTTTTCTTTGATGCTTCCTAAGTTTCTCCGCAAACTCTTAGTTGCTGTAGTCTAACGCCGTCTCTTTTGCGCTCTTCTTAAACCCTGGCAAACCAATTATTGCTGGTTGTAGTGAAACACATAATAATTAATGATGTACCAGAGCTGGAAAGTCGCCACAATCACCAGATTTAAGATTCTGGCATATTTTGAAATACGGAGAGATTTACCTCCTGCTGACAGGCTAGTGTGAAATCGTTTGGCAAGCGCTTGAATGTAACAGAGAGAACTGCTATTACATAAGAGAGCCAAGTGTCAGAAAATAGACGTTTATCCTTCCATTGTTAGACTTTGGTGCAGTGAGAAAATAGAAACTACGCTGAGAGTAAAGAAAGGACACTGTACTGGCCTGAATAGAAGTGAGAGTTGTTGTATATTTGGTGGCTGGACAATTGAGAGTTCAGAAATTTCTTCTGAATAGAGACATCACACGTGAAATTACGGTCTTCAACAGAGAGTGTTGCATTATGGATTGTTTGTAGCTTTCACACTGCTAAGGTAGAAAGTGTTTTCTAGCCTGTTTATTCAGTCTTTCAGAGTTAATCCGCCCTCAAAGTGTTTGGTTAGTCTAGTTCAATTTGAAGGAGCTTTTGAAGGCTCCTCTAACATGGTTTTCTGCCACAGAGGAATTAATTAATATCAAAAGGAGTGCACAGCTTCTTGCAGAAATGAAGCAGGGAGAAAAAACAAATAGATCCAACAGCTAAGAATCAAGGCCGCCACTGAACATCTAGCTGTCAGACGCTACAATATCATAAACAAATCCATACACAGCGTCTTTAAATGTGTACTGGTGTCTTGTAGTATCCCCTTAAATAACTGGCTGAGCTCTTGTAAGCCAGTCATAGGTCTATATTTATCAGATATTTTAAACCTCACAGATTATCTTGCTGCCGTCCAGTTCCTAGTTTGCTAGTAGCTTTCTGAATTGGTGATGGTCACTCTGTCAAGCTCCTAATTAGTTTTAAACATCTAAACTAATCAGATTTACAAGAAGTCTCTATTCTTTCTCCATTGTATTCAAATAGTTTCTGTTCCCCAGAAAGGTACCTCTGTCCCACTGTGAGAGATTAGCACATCATGTGAAGGAGATCAAAGCAGGAAGAGCTAACTGGATTACAAAACCCCATACTGGTTTCAGTGGGGTCTGCAGGTTTAAGACACTGCAGTTGCTCACCTGAAGGACTTCAGCAGGAGTCAGAGGTTTGTCCGACACCACAGGAGCCTTGTCTCTCATCTCCTCCACCTAAAATGGCCAGAGAAAAATAGGACAAATATAGAGTTAGGTTATTTTGTGGATCTTTTGTGCAACTGCAGACATTAATTAAAATGTCTGTTGCTGTCCTTCAACGTAAACTTTTCATGAGCAAAGAGTAACTGGTCTGTTTCTAGCGTATGAAAATACACGTTTAGACAGTCTTACAGGTTTAAATGGTTTGTTTTGCTGCCTTGCAGAGTTAAAAAGAAAAGATTGATCACTCTTACATCAGTATAATAAAGGTAGCTGCAGTAGCACAAAGACTGGAAACAGGGGAAACAGCTAAATGTTGCTTTATCTGTAAAAAAATGTCTAAATGTGTATGGATGGACCGATTAATTAGCGAACTCTGAGTGATTTTGTTGCCATTAGACAAAGCCAAGTTGGCCGTTTTCCCTCTTTTTCCAGTCTTTTTGTTAAGCTAACTGAAGGCTGCAGCAGCATTTTCCCGTACAACCATCAACCTTTGCATCTTAGCTTCCAGCAAGAGAGCGAATAAGTGCGTTTCCCCTAAAAGATGAATGGGAACATTTGGCATCTGGATAAATCCAATAAAGATCAGTGACTCACATTCTGCAATTATATATGAAGCTTGTAATAAAATGTAAAAAAAAAATTAATAAAAAAATACTCCAGTGTGCCCCATGAGACCATTTCTCAAACCATGCAGACAAATAATATTTTGATCCTATTTGAATTGTACCATGAATTACACATCTGTCAGTTTAAAAGATCATTTTGCAAGATAAGAAAGTCTAACTGTTCAAGTACTAGACCGTGAAAATATGTAATTAGACAGACGCCACACCCCAAAGTCATGTGACATCATCGTAACTTTCTCTCTACACAAGCTGCTGACGATCCAGAGACAATCTCATAACTGTAGCTTTCAACATGACCAGACTCGTGGTGATTTTCACCTAACTTAACTTTTTTTCTTATTCCGGAAGAACAAAGTGAAATGTGCCAAAGTAACGGCCATGTTGGTGATGCATGTTGTGCGAGACGAGAGGTGTAGTTCAGTGAGCAGTTTGACACGAAATAAATGGTACTTTACTGTCTTTACGACGAACTGTGACTTTCTCGAATTCTATCTTTGAAATTGACAACACGGCACAATTCAAACAGGATCAAAAAGGTGTCTCTTGCTGGCTACTGTACATTTTGTTTCAGAGAGAAGGTCTCAAGGGGACTTTGCCTCTCTATGACTCAATAAATAGTAGTGCAGCCCCTCCAATATGAGTAAATGTATGGTGAACTGCAGTTCTGAGTCATCTGTACAGTCCATCTTATACAGCGTTTAATTGGTATCTAAACCCATGCACATAAAAACCAGGCACCTGCACATGATACAAGCGCAGAGAACAGCATCAGTGAATAGAAAACCACGAGGGTGCATTTCTACTTTGCATGCACAAGTGGCGAGGGCTCAGTGTGTCAGTGTCTATTGAGTATAATGGAGCGAAAAATGCTCAGTGATTTAAACAAGTAGGACAGAGGTCAGTGGTGTAAAGTAACTACTCAAGTACTGGGCTTAAGTACAATTCTGGGGTTGTATTTTTCCATTTCTGCCAGTTTATACCTCTACTCCAGTACAACTAGGACACATCTATTGTACTTTTTACACTGCTGTACTTTTTAACAAGTTACTTTGCATGTAAATAAATAATAGATATAATAAAAAAAATAATTAATAATGATGTCTTGTTAAGTCCTGTAGTGACATCCTATTATTAGATTAAGATGAAGCTTTATTGATCCCCAGGAGGAAATTTACAAACTACTCCACAGTAAATTCTAAAATTAGCTTCACCTTTACCAGCTCAAACATTAAAGTGATTACTCTGAAATGGGCCACTCTGCAGAATAAGCACTTCTACTTTTGATAGTTTAAGTATATATTTATGCAGGTAGTTCTGCACTTTTACTTAAGTAATAACCTGCAGGTCTTTTACTCTTTACAGAATATTTATTTACCACTGTTTCCGCCTCCAAAGTGTCAAAATGTGTTTTGTATACTTGACAACTGGTGCTCCCTTGCGAGGACGGTTTCCCACTCATGTTCCGAGCTCGTATCATGTGCCTGGTTTTGATGTGCACAGGTTTTGAGTCTAATAAAAGACCATAATCTTATCCTGTTCAGTGTTCTGGGTGAGTGTTTCAGCAGCGTACTGACCGGTCTGTCTTTGATGATGAGAGCTGGGTCCGCCAACATGTCAGTACTGACTGGGTTTGGGTTTGCTCCTGGGTTTTCTACTGGGGGAGGAGGAGCAGCAGCTTTCTGCAAAAATAACAAAAAACATCAGGTAAGACCAACATCCTCCACATAACTACACAATGAAGCTGTTCTAGTTTATTTCTTGTTGAATTTGTTTCCCTCAAAAATGTGTTTTACTTATTGTTAATTCAGAGTTCTACAATCAGTTGCTGGACTTAATTTGCTAATAATGAATTGGAAGTTCAGGAAAAAAGGGTGCTTTCCCCCACGGGAGCAAAGACTGAATGTACCAAGCGTCAATGACCTGCATAGCAGCTATTCAACAGCAGGAATGTTAAGCAGAGTACAGCTTGCTCTAATCTGACATTCAAGTGCATATGCAGCGCTGTGGCCGGTAAGATTATAAGTGGACTGTAAAGGTCGAACCTCTAGTTTGGGAACAGGCGGGATGACGGGGGGTTTTGGTTTGAGGTCTGTCAGGTACATGGCTCTGGAGAGCAGCAGCAGCGATGGAGGAACGTTCTCCTTCAGGTGCAGGTCCAGCCACTAGAGAGGAACATTTGTTAAAGAAGATCAATGACAAGACATAAGAACAAGTATGTTCTAAACCAGGGGTGCCCAATCCTGGTCCTCGAGGGCCACTATCCTGCATGTTTTAGATGTTTCCCTCTTCCAACACCTGATTCAAATGATCAGGATCATTACCAGGCTTCTGCAGAGCTTGATGATGAGATGATCATTTGAATCAGGTGTGTTGGAAGAGGGACACATCTAAAACATGCTGGATAGTGGCCCTCGAGGACCAGGATTGGACACCCCTGGTTTAAAGTGAACATGTGAAAAGCTCCGGGTGGTGAAGGCTGCTGCAGGCTGCTGATTGAAAACAGTCGCTCCTAATTAATACAAGTGAAACCAAATCATCCAGAGGCATATGTGTGAGAAAAGCTTTTTCAGTGTGTGTCATCTGGTTGCCACTGTTTCAGAGGCAGAGTGAGTCAGTGGGAGGGAGAAGGGACCCCTCACCCTGCTTCTGATGATCTGCAGCTACCATTTCCTGTTGTGCCTCCTAAGAACAAATCTCTGAAAGCTGCAATACTGCAACTTCTCTGACATGAAGCAGCCAGTGGCCATGAAATCTGTCTGTGCTCTGTGTGTTTAGGCTTAGATTCCCCTGTTTGCATTAAACTGGCTCATCCAGTGATGTTGCAACGTTATGGAGCCTGTACCCTTTCTAGGTGTGGAGGTGTAGTGTAACAGTTTGACCATGTTAGGAAAGACAAGATTGTTCCAGAGCACACTAATCACTATCACTGGCTGAGCTCCTTGTCTTGTCACCGCTTGTAAACAGTTGTTTAGAAGTACTGCTTCTCTCTCTCAGGCTAACTATCACCCAGAGATAGGTAGCAGGTGCACTGAAGGGAACTTTAGCAGCCAAGAGGGAGCACAACTAACATTACGCTTCCTGTTACTCTGTGCCTAAGTTCCAAAACACCTGTAGTATTTGTTCATGTGAAAAACGACCATGAGGAGTGAGTGTTTCAGCAGCTCAACACACAGATATGTTTTCAAGAGCTGGTGGAGACTGAAATGGTGTTAAAAGGAGGGTATATACTGGACTTGGATAAAGTGATGTGCCATAAAACCAAAACAAAGAGGTGAAAGACACTAAAAGACTCCATGATGCTTAGAGTAACTGCAACACTGGATATAAAACTCACTATAAGCAACAGCTATCACATTAGACTTAGAAACAGTGTTAATATTTTTTTAAAAGTATTAGTGCAGCTTCAAAACAAAAATTAACCCTTTAAGACCTGAGCTTTAAAATGTCCTCCTGGTCTTTTTTTTTCTCTTATTTTGACAAAAAGGTAAGAAAATGTGCCAGTGCTTGTGCCCATTTTTTCAGAAGAAACTTTCAATATCTGGCAGTTATTTACGATTTACTACCTATTATAGTAGTTACGGTAATTTTACGGTAATTTCATCCAGCGGATTCCTGGGGGGGGAATTTTCAGAAACCGTTTGATTTTTTTCTGATAGCACAAACGGTGACATATTTACAGTATTCCAAAGTACGCTTGGCCAAACGTGTCGCTGATGACGCATTAGGACTTAAAGGGTTAATCAAAGCTAATTAAAGCAAATTAAAGGCAAAAAAATGCTGAAAATTATTGACTTTATTATATATTTTATAAGAAGAATTGATATTACTGCTGCAACAAACAGTTATTTTTGCGGTTAAATGATTAAGTCAATGTAATGTCAATAAATTGCCAAAAATGCATGTTGCATCTTCACAGATTCAAACATGGATGATGTGTTTAAATGTCTACATTCCAAAGAACACCAAAGTCTTTCTTATGTCACTTTACTGCTTTTTGAAATAGCTCCCAGTTATTGTTCTGTTGTCTGACTGATCATTTCAGCTCTAGTTAAAGCAGAAGCAGCATTTCAGGGTTATATAGTTAGCTGGAGCTGACCAATAATTATACAGTGAGGTAGTTTGATTTCACAAAAATGTATCATGTCTTAAAGCCAGAAGTAGTTAAGTGTTCAGTTAATATGTTGACAATTAACCAAACCAAACTTCATATTTGTAACTGTCAAATAAATGAGAAAAAAAAAATAAAAATCTCCAATCAGTCTCTGAGTTATAGAGGAGCATAGAGTGCAATGAAAAGGAGATACTCATGGAAAGTAAAAGTATTGAACACTGCTGTCGAAAAGACTTCTTACTTGGTCAGATAGAAATGAACTGGCAGGTCTTCACTTATCAGACTTGATATGAAAATTATCTGGATTTTGGAACAGTGTGTGCACAGTGCTAACCCTGCTAATCTTACTTTATATTTTCCTACATGAAAACCCAAAACCCAAACACATTTAGATAAAGGAGAAGCAGAGAAGCTCCACACATGTCTGAACTGTGTGCTTTGTTCCATCTATGCAAAACACATGAATGCCTGACTCTAGCCTTCCTTATTTTTGACATTACCAGACAACAGTGACTCTGCAAATTGTTTGTCACACACGATACTTGTTATTAGAACTGTACAGTTTCCTCTCCACTTTAGGCACAATGTGTAGAGTTAAACATGAGAATGAGGAAAGACAAGCTGAACTGAGAACAGTTCCTCTGCATTTTTATCCTGATGATTTGCAGTTCCTGCATGTAACAGCGACACATCACTTTTTTTTGTCACTCCTGTTGATTTAATTCTTCTATTCCTTCCATCTCAGTTTATTTCTTGCACGAACATGCAGTGACAGATGACTAGAGAGACTAATATTAGTTCTTTGCTCCCATATTTAGCCCCAGTGTGAACAGGACCGAGGTCAAGCAGCCCTCCTCACACCAGCGTCCCCAGCAAAAATAACTCCATTAACCGTTTCCCATGCACCATCCTCTCCGCTTCCTGTTGTCCCCCCACTCCTCCAAACACACTCTATCTCGCTGTCTCTCCCTCTCTCACACAGACACACACACTTCCTGTCATGACAGGGCTGAAATTAAAACAGCCTGTTAGTTTGGACCCCTCCGCAGCCGACAGATGAGAGATTAGGGCCATTTTCTCACAGTCCTGTGCAGATAGAGGCGGTCTGGAGTGATGAGATACATCTTGGCAACTTTCTCTGTGTGTGTGTGTTGTTTGTGTTTTCAGACCAACATACATGTTTTGGGATTAGGATATCATGACAGCTTCTGCTTCCCTAAAGTTGAAGCTAAAAAGGAACTGCAGTTTGAGAGGTTCTAGTAGCTTGGTTTTTTGTCACACGTGCAGCAGCCGAACAATGCCCTGTAGGCAAAGTTACTGTAAGCAAATAGGGGTTATTTTGGTTAGGTTAGGTTTATTTTGCTGTGTGTGTGTGTGTGTGTGTGTGTGTGTGTGTGTGTGTGTGTGTGTGTGTGTGTGAATGGTGAATGAGAAACACATTGTAAAGAGCTTTGAGTACCACTAAGGT
>OMNN01083556.1:0-16874 GCA_900302755.1 Chromis chromis | reverse complement strand
CGAACTTGTAACCAGTGGGTCGCCGGTTTGAGTCCCCGGACTGTAAAGAGGTTGAGGTGGGAAAGTGAGAGCGACCGCTTGTCCCAGTCACCACCACTGTGCGCCCTTGAGCAAGACCCTTAACCCCTGACTGCTCCCTGGGTGCTGCACCACGGCAGCCCACTGCTCCTAGTATGTATAGTTATGGTTAACTTTGAATAGGATGAATGCAGAGAAGGAAGGAACCCAAGGGGATCAATAAAAGTTAGAATACTATTATTACCTCCGGCAAGCACGAAGCGGTGGAGGTTATGTTTTTGCCGGCGTTTGTCCGTTTGTTTGTTTGTTTGTTTGTTTGTTTGTTAGCAAGATAACTTGAAAAGTTATGAACAGATTTTGATGAAATTGTCAGGAAATGTTGATGATGTGACAAGGAACAGGTGATTCAATTTTGCGCTACAGGCAGAATATATTCCCGCATATACTCCCGCTACCATGCGACTGCAACGTATTTCAATTACGTTGACGAATCGCCCCACCCCTAAAATTAATTACTCCCATATTACCAGCTACTTCTTGCTGTATATGAGATTTTCTGTCTGTCGTCAGTGCAATGCGCTTCTGTAACTTTGAATCACACATGGATTCATTCTTATCTTGGTGCATCTCTGGTTGTGACAGTGAGCTGCAGGCAGGTTGACTCACCCAGCTGCCGTAACTTCCATGTAGTCATCCAGTGTCTTTCAGGCTGCTTTGTCATATGCTTTTTGATGTGCCATACAACGGCCCTCCATGAGAACCTCATTTCTGCACTGTTTGCATTGAAGAGTGCACAGCTCAGCTGGACTCTCAGGGATCCAGCTGTGTGCTCTGCTAAGGCTGACCTGATCTTGCTCTGCTGAGTGGCTGATGTGGGTTGAATAGTAATAGTTTTGCATTAGCAGTGAATGACTGCAATCACTCTGTCATGCTCCGTTTACCATCCAGCTGGGAGATGAGTTGGAGAACTTTTTCATACTTTCTTTATGTAGTTTTTAGCTTTATATTTAATCTGCTGTTAAGGTTTTCACTATCTTTTCATATTTTTTCTTTGATTTATCCAGTGTGTAATATCAAGCCTCTGGTATTTATTTGTTCCCACCCCTAGTCCAGACTTAATGTTGTTGGCGACAACAATAAAATAACTGGCCATCTGTGTCGTGGGTACTCTGACATCTACTGATAAGAAGAAATCAATGCAGACCTCTGCTGGAACTTAATAATCTCCCCAGTCATCTTCACACTCAACTTTGTGCTGGGTAGATGACAGAAGGTTCCTACGAGAGCAGCCAGAGTTGGGGCAGATGGCAGCGCTAGAGGAGTGGTCTTAAAAATCAATCTTCTTCAGACATTGTGTTGGTATGAGGAACGGGCCAGGAGATATGCTCATTAGGAAATGGAAAGTTAAAACTGATGTCGACAACAGAAGAAAGGCTGCAAGATCACCGAAATCAATAAGCTTTCTCTCTGTTGGGTGGATGATAAGATTCCTACCAGTCTGGCCTTTAGTTTCACAGATGGATTGGCCACAGACAAACAAACAAATAGGCAGACATACGATTGTATAACCTCAGCATCTTGCTGGTGATGGTAATGTGAAAAGATTGGATTGTCTAAGCAGCTATGCACAGGTGTTGTAGTCAAGGCCGGAGAGACAAGAGCTCTTATTCAAATAATGACAATGGAGCTTTCTGTGTTGTGTCTGTTTATGCCAATAGGTAATGGACATTGTACAGCAGTCATAAATCATAAATTGTTTGAATTCTATTCAGCTGGTTCTCTGTAGGGCACGGTGCTGCAGTGGTTAGCACTGTCACCTCACAGCTGGAAGGTCCTGGGTTTGAATCTCAGCCTGGGGAGCTTTCTTTGTCGAGTTTGCATGTTCTCCCTGTCCTGTTCATGCTTAGGTTTAATTGGTGATTTTAAATTGGCCATTAGTGTAAGTGGGCTTGGTTGTCTGTCTCTCTGTATCCTGCCTTCACCCTAAGGCGGCTAGGCTAGGCTCCAGCCCCCCCACAACCCTCCAAAAGATAAATAGGTAATGGGAAAGGATGTATAGATAATGGATGGGTAGTTCTCGATAGCTGTTGCCTTGACTTTGACTGTGGTCAGCAGGTGAAGTGCTATGAGAAGACATATGTTGTGAATTGGTGCTATATAAATAAAACTGAACTGAATTGAACTGGTCTGGGTGCTACCAGATTGTGATGAGTTTAATTAAAGATGCAGTCTGAAACTCTGGAGAAAGACTGTCAATGTTTAGTTAGTATATTATATTAGCAAGGTTTGCCTTTCCTCTCGCTCCCACTGCCTCCCTTACCCTCCATCTCCTCTTCTGTTTCCATTTACAGACCCAGGTTGTGTACGAACACTGGATTTCTTTTTCTATCAGACTGTGAGGACATATTCACTGAGTCTTACAAAAGTGGTATTAGATTAGAATTGCTGACTTAGCTTTACATTTACATTTTTATTTACTTTTTCACCTAACCTTACCGATATCAGTCTTGTTGAGGCTGGAGGAGTACTTCCTCTCTGACAGCCAAGATGGGTCAAAGCCTGTCCTTCTGTGCTTGTCAGGGGGCAGCAGCTGTAACACTGTCAGCAGGAGAGCTGCTACAACTCTGGCCAGGACCGGCTTCACTGCCAACAGCAGCAGAGCTAACATCTCACTATTGTTGCCAGATTGAGGTTGGGTGTGTTTTATAAAAGGGAAGCTTCGAATGCAGTGAGTTGTTGTCAACTTGAATAACAGAGAGCAGAGGAGAGAAACTAGTGTGACGTTAAATGACGACAAAATGCAGTAGAGACTAAGAGAGTGGTAACTAACACCAATAAAATATTATGTTTTTATTTTTTAAAATATTTTTTTCTTCTTGGTTTCAACTAATTATTTAACTGTATTTAATTTTTTTTCTATTTTTTTTATGATTATCTGAAATTCCTTGGCATTCTTTGTTTTCTTGGATGCTGTTCATAAAACTTTTTTAACCTTCTGGCCGCCATATAGCTCGCTGAGTTAAGGCGTTACCATGTGGGTGCAGGTCGCGAGCAGCGGTCATGAGTTTGAGTCCAGCTCAAGACCCTTTGCTGCATGTCACTCTCCTCTATACCCCCTTTCACCCTGTCTCTCTCCCTAAATTGACTCTTTGGCTCATATTAGTTTTATTAATTTTGTATTACAAAAACTGTAATTAACTTGATTACAGCCAACAGAGTTCTCAGTGTGTTTATTGTTACTCTGATGAGTTTTGCCTCTTTAGTATTGTAGTCTCCACAGAAACGGCCATGAAAGCCGTCTGGTTAAAGGCTCACCTTTATTTAAAAAAAACACATATTAAACATGGAAGAACTTTTGGATAATTAAAAACTAGCCTTTTTCCATTTGAAATGAAGCTGCTCTTTTATGGTCTTATTTTGATGATACCTTCATGGTTCCTCCTTTGCAACACCTAACAGTTGGTGAAGTGTAACAAACAATTAGAGCTGTTGAAGGTTGAATACAGTATATGTGGGGCAGTGGTGGCCTAGTGGTTTGTGAAGCAAACTTGTAACCAGTCACCGGTTTGAGTCCCCGAACTGGCAAGAGGTTGAGGTGGGAAAGTGAGAGTGACCGCTTGTCCCAGTCACCACCACTGTGGACCCTTGAGCAAGGCCCTTAACCCCTGACTGCTCCCCGGGTGCTGCACCGCGGCAGCCCACTGCTCCTAGTATGTATAGTTAAGGTTACTTTGAATAGGATGAATGCAGAGAAGGAAGGAACCCAAGGGGATTAATAAAGGTTAGATTATGATTATGATTATTGTTATTGTTATATGTGGACTTGCTCTCAGATTGATTAAAAGGTACAGTGTTCACTATCAGACCTTCAGCAGGGTGTTCACCACTAGAGGGCAATGTTGACACACCCAAACAACCACCGCTTCATCCTTTGCCATACCTCTACAGCACACCATGTTCACCCAGCCTTTCACAGCATTTATCAGCACATCAGGCTAATTGCTATAGTAACTGCATAGACTTGAGAGACTCGCAGCGGTAGGACACAATCAAAGCAGCACCTGTACAAAGACTTCACTGCAGTCCAGGACTTGGATAAATGCTACCTTTGTGAATCCTCTGGTGCTCTGGTGCTCAGTTTCTGTTCCGTGTTCACCCACTGTATAGTACAGAGCAGGTGTTGCTTTAATTGCATCCACTCCTTGTAGATCAGAACTGCAGGTGTTCTGCTATAGCTTCTTAAATCATGTTAGTATTTCTAATATTTCTGCTTAAACCCTGCCTGGTTTATTTAGTAACTTATCAGACTTTACATGGGACATTTGCAAGTTCAGAAATGATACAGGAGACTGAGGTTCAGCTGATTAAATGATTCATTTCATTTCACAATTCTTGATATTTGGAGGCAGTGGTGGCCTAGTGGTTCGTGAAGCGAAGGGCGGCTGTGGCTCAGAGCGGTAGAGCGGGTTGTCCACTGATGGCAAGGTTGGCGGTTCGATCCCCGGTCCCCCCCACATGCCGAAGTGTCCTTGGGCAAGACACTGAACCCCAAGTTGCTCCCAATGGCAGATTAGCGCCTTGTATGGAAGCTCTGTCGCCATTGGTGTGTGAATGGGTGAATGAGAAACACATTGTAAAGCGCTTTGAGTACCACTAAGGTAGAAAGGCGCTATATAAGTGCAGACCATTTACCATTTGTAACCGGTGGGTCGCCGGTTCGAGCCCCCAGACTGGCAAGAGGTTGAGGTTGAGGAAAGTGAGAGCGACCACTTGTCCCAGTCACCACCACTGTGGGCCCTTGAGCAAGACCCTTAACCCCTGACTGCTCCCCGGGTGCTGCACCGCGGCAGCCCACTGCTCCTAGTATGTATAGTTAAGGTTAACTTTGAACAGGATGGGTCAATGCAGAGAAGGAAGGAACCCAAGGGGATCAATTAAGGTTAGATCATTATATTTAATTGTGACATTAAATTCTATGTGCCTCTTTGTTTTCCACAGATACACTGGACACTACTTCATCACCACACTGCTGTACTCCTTCTTCCTCGGTTGTTTCGGGGTTGATCGTTTCTGCCTGGGCCACACCGGCACTGCAGTGGGGAAGCTGCTCACCCTGGGAGGCCTGGGAATCTGGTGGTTTGTGGATCTTATCCTGCTCATTACTGGCGGCCTGATGCCCAGCGATTACAGCAACTGGTGCACCTACTACTGAGACCGACGGCAACGCGTTGACCGAAGACTCCGGCCACTTCTTGGTCTGATTTGTATCTGCTTATTATGGAGAACTCCGGGGATGCGGCCTGCAGTGGTTATGAGTCCGCAGGCTGGGTTTGCGCAGTTGAGTGGCGTCCAGGGACCTCCTGAGGGCTCCTACGGGGTTCCCAGGGGCTTGAGAGAAAGATGAGGAATAATTTGCTTACATTTAACTTTAATTCTCTTGAATTCTCCACTTTTGGGGATGCATAAGAATAACTGTTAGACTCACAGCTTCACCAGAGCAACAGCGATGACGGTTCTTCTTTCCAATAAATTGTCACTTTGATGTTTCTAGTTTGATTCGTTTGATCTGAATTCTGAGAAAACTATACATTATCGCCTTTTAGTACTGGTCTGTTTGCCGTTCACATTGCATTATTTATACGTTATTACAAAACAAACCAAGAGTTATACACTTAAGTCATGTGACTGGCAGGTAACTCATTGATTGGGTTGTTGTGGCCATAGCTGTCCTGCATCATTGAAACCACAAGGACTAACGTTGGGAGGAAAAAGAAGATTATTTGTATGTTTACTGTGTAGTTGCTGTGTTTTAGCCACTTCCTAAGAAACCTGTGGTGGGACACAAACACAACACACCTCTCTGTACTGTGGAAAATCACTGTAGTTCTGTGGCAACATGCAGGTTTTACTGTGGTTACCAAATGACTTGCATATTGCTTTCTTGGCCGTTGATGATGAGATGGATTTAATAAAAAAACACACATCTGAAATCTTACACTCTGCTTGCTTTCACCCCACTAACTAACTGCACCAGAGTTCATTTAGACGCAGACTGAGGCCCTGCTGACGTCCAGTTGTCCGATCCATACTAGACGGCATCTCAGGGATGCCTCTTCACCTGACATGTTTGGGGAAATGATTTGGTGTGGTGTTCCAGCTGCTGCAGGCTGAGACTGCCTAAAAAGGAAGGCTGTCTGTGGTGCTGTGGAAGTTAGACAACTAACCACTTATGGAAGTAGATACAGCTCGTGATTTTAGTAGGGATACAAAAGCTTGACTACTATTAAATGTTCTGAAGCTAGACACTGATGAGCTAAAACATTCCTAAGAGTCACAAATGAGGAGAATTATACAGATCATGTTGCCGTATGTAATCATCTGGAGTAAATTAGTGAGTTCTCATAGTTTTAGCTTGATGATGAGGGAGAAATGTGCAGGTGTAAAGACCTGACAGACTTTGACGAGCTTAAAATGATTATAGGTTAGAGCATCTCCGAAGCAGCTCGGCTTGTGGGGTGTAAGGAGGAACAGAATCATCAACCAGTGACAAAGTGTTTAAGGGATGTACTGCTACAAGTTTTATCCGCTCCAACTCGCATCTTGCAGCATTTCACAGACCTGTTAATAACGTGTTGGTGCCAGATCCCAAAGGTTCCCTCAGAAAGACCTCTAAAGGAAACCTGTGTGATGTGGTGGAGTCCAGGCTTCAGCAGGCTGATTTGGCCATAAGGATAAAACTGCATCTTGGGAAGGTGGTTTAATGTTTCGGCTCATAAATGTATACGCATCATTTAAATCATTTTCAAAGTAAAGTTATTTTAATAAAATAGAAAAGTTTATTTAAATAGCACCTTTCAGAATAGTAATGAACAAACATTCAAAAACTGAGCAGCGTAAATAAATAAAATCGAACAAATAAAGAATAGAATAATAAGAGTTATTATTAGTGAAATCAGAAGATAAGATAAAAACATAATATTATAAAACCTAAATAACTGCTGAAGTGGAAACATTAAACTTTAAGTGATTTAATGATGACACTGCAGTATGCCAGATCATTAGGTAACCACGGTAACAAGCATGCATAATTTGGAAGGTGAAAGCAGTTAAACAGAGTTAGTGACCTTGTTTCCTAATCCTTTGAATTTAGTAATAAGTGGGTAAAATTAATTAAACATAGCAACTGACAGTAATTGTCCTTCCTTGATACTCTGTCACTAGATGAGTTCTTGTTGATCACTGTCTAGCCTCCTTATGACACTGTATGACGTCAAAAGTGCAGCAGTGCTCCAAATCATTACATTCTCGATAAACTCTTTGTACAGACAAAAACAATGAATTTTCAGTAATGTGCTGAAGGATAAATGAGAACGGTCGCCAAAATTATAGTTGGATTTAGGCCCCGTCCACACGAAGCCAAAACGCTTATAGTTTCCAAAACGTTCTTCATAAAGACGGAGCCGTTTCAGTAAATGTGACCGTCCACACGAATTCACTTGATACGCTTGAAAACGATGTAAAACACATGCCAGGCCTGTTGGTGGCGCTGTGACGGTGTAACGGAAACAAGCGGGACTTTAGGCATGCGCAGAAATCTGTATACGATGTAAACATAGAACATGAAGTGGCGTATTGTGCTTTCCATATTTGTTTGGTGAACACAGTGATAATGCAGAAGAAGTATATTTTGCTATAATAGTGATAATAGGGTGACTAGCTTCAGCAGTACACACAGTAAACACTGTACGGCGCCATAGTTGTAGTCCTTTTCTGAGTTTGGCGCATGCGCATTTATTGAGAGGTGGAGCTATGATGCAAGCGTTTTAGACTTAATGACATGGTTTGTAAGTGAGGTCTCAGATGTAGGTTTTATGTCTTTACTATTACAGAAAAAAAAATCAAATGATATTCATTCAAGATCAAGTGCATCTTGAAACAAATCAAACAGCTTTATGCTAGCATACCCAACCAGTGGACTCAATCATCTTGAGCTCCAAAGGGTCTCCGAGGGGCTGTCCTCGCAGCAGAGTAACAGTGTGACAGCAGGCCAGGCCAGAGAGCATGGGCCCTGGCAGCAGCAGTCTGGGCTCTGGGACCAGCTCTGAGAAACCAGCACTTCCCCCCTCCATCACCCCCCACACATCCAGACCCTCCTCAGTCAGGGTTCCTGTCTGGAAAGAACAAATGTACTCTGATTGAAGGCAGCAGTAACATGTAACGTAGCCAAAACTCTTCTCCATGTACATAGTGAAGGTGTGTTGATAGGTTCTCCCCTTACCTTGTCAAAGCAGAAGAGTGACACCTTGCCACAGATGTTGATGCGAGGTGGACTGATGCAGAAGATACCCTGTCTCTTCAACCGGCGCTGGGCGTAGATAGTGCCAGTGGTGATGGCAGCAGGCAATGCAGGAGGCACTGCGATAGTCACAATATCCAGGCTTCGAATAATCAACTCCAGCCAGGTCACCTGGACACACATGCAACAGGTCAGTGATGGCACTTTATTTAATGTTGCATGACAAGTAAAGACATGCTGGAAAACATTTAGTCTTTACACTGCTGCTTGCACTTACATTGGTTCTGAAGAGGATCACAAAAATGTAAATGGTACCAACGAGAGCTGAAGGGAAAAGGATAATATTGGAAAAGCTGATTGATTATTGGTTAAAAAAGCTTGAAGTACATAATCTCACTTGCACGTAAAGGGAACATTAGCTTCTCTGTACACTCTAGTCACTGCTAAAGCTCTTACCAACACAACCCAGGATGAGCAGAAACTTCACAGCATCTTGGTAAAAGCGGAAGTTGATTGGCTGAGGGTACAAAATGGAGCTGACTAGGTTCCCTTTGGCTGTGAAAAACCCTGTGAATGAGATGGAAGCAGCAGAACTGGCTTGACTGGGAGAGCAAACATAATCTCTTAAAGTTGCCCTGAGCAGTTTTCTTGTAAACAAAGCTTCTGTGTACCTTTGAGGCCTAAAAAACATGTTGAATGCATTTCTTTACTCATTTACATTTGCAGTGCCAATTTTATAAGTTTTAAGTATTTATGTATATGGTCATGTAAAATCAGTCTGTGGGATAATGGGAAATCATAGGCAGAAATATGTATTGTGTCCTTGTGTGGCACCAAGAGATAGCTAGATAGATAGATGTAACAAAAATGGACACTCCAACCATACAGATACAAACAAAACATTAAAAAAAACAACAACTAGAATAAAGGATAGTCACAGCACAGATACACAGCACTCATTTGAATGGTTAGATATGATAGATGAAAAATGCTAAAAATAAGGCTGGATTTTGTAAGTCTTAGTGATTTAACTACTTTATAGCAAACAGGATAGATGATTTTTTTTCTTTACACATACAGTGCTGTGAAAAAGTATTCTAGTTTTGCATATTTCTTACACTTAAATGTTCCAGATCATCAAACTAATATTTATATTTATTTAATATTAAACAGAGATAACCCACAGAACACAAAATGCTGTTTTTAAATTATTGGTTATTGAAGATTTATTGAAGACCGATATCACTCCTGTGAAAAAGTAATTGCCCCCCTAAACCTAATAAATGGTTGGGCCACTCTTTTTCACCCATTTTCTGATAGAGAGCAGAATTCATGGCTCCATCAATGATGACAAGTCGCCCAGGTACTGTGGAAGCAAAGCAGCCCCAAACCATCACACTACCACCACCATGTTTCACTGTTGGTATCATGTTCTTCTAGTGGAACACAGTATTAGCTTTACATCAGATGTAACGGACCCATGTTTTCCAAAAAGTTCTACCTTTGACTCATCAGTCCACAGGATGTTATCCCAGAAGTCTTGGGGCTCCTCTAGATTTTTATTTTTTGTATGTTCTTTTTGGTCAATAGTGGTTTGATCCTTGCAACTCTCCCATGGATCCATTTTCTCCCAGTGTCTTCCTTATTATGGAATCATGAAGACGGACCTTAACTGAGGCCAGTGAGGTCTGCAGGTCTTTTGATATTCATCTGGGTTCTTTTGTCACCTCCTGGATTAGATATCGATACTCTTGGAGAAATGTTGGTCATAGGTCCACTCCTGGGAAGGTTCACCACTGTTCCATGTTCCTCCATTAGTGGATAATGTCTCTCACTGTGGTTCTCTGGAGTCCCAGAGTCTTAGAAATGGCTTTGTAACCCTCCAGACTGATGGATTTCAATGACTTTGTTTCTCATCTGTTCTTGAATCTCTTTACAACGTGGCATCATGTGCTGCTTTATGAGACCCTTTAGCTACTTCACAATGATAGACACGTTCTATTTAGTGATGTTTAGATTCAACAAGCCTGGCAGTAATCATATGTGAGTGTGGCTGGTGAGACTGAACCCAACTGCCAAATGAATTTGGTAGATTGGTAGCTAAGGGGACAATTACTTTTCCACATAGGGCAAGATGGGCTGGACGGCATTTTTCCTTCAATAAATAAAATCATCATTTCAAATGGCATTTTAAGTTTTCTTGGGTTATCTTTGTCTTACATTAAAATTAGTTTGATGATCTGAAACATTTCAGTGTGACAAATGTGCAAATATAGAATACTGCCATCTTGATACGATATGAGCATCATTTTCTCGACTCACCAGTGTTTGTGACCACAGCAACAGCACCGCCACCTCCTGGCAGCCCTCCTTTGGCCTGAATGAGCTGGGTACCACAGAAAAGGGTGTGTCTGCGCTCAGTGTCTGAGCTGTACTTCCCCTCACCAGCTGGCAGTGGGGTTTTGAGCACCGGAACACTTTCACCTGGATACAGGAACGATAAGAAACTGGTTAATACACTGATTCCTCTTTGGAAAATGTAAAAGTAGTTGGCGGGGCAGACTAAAAAAAAAATCTTAGCAAGACACCGCAGGTTTGGCTAACAATGCCAGATTTTGTAAAGATTGTTTGTCTGTTTGTACCAACTCATCAACCATCCTTATTGATAGGCAAAAAATTAAAGGCTAGACCTGAAACATACCAAAGGGGAATAGGGGAATAAAGAACTACCACCAATTTGCAGTTATCTGGAAAATCACTTTGAGGGCCAGTTTGTAACTCTGACCAGCAGTAAGCGTGTTAAATGTGATGTCATCCTGATTATCAAGAGTTTTTAAGTTAGATCCTTAATAAAAAAGTGAAAAATGTAGTAACTCTCACAAAAAGTAAAAGACTGCACACAAGATCAGTAAAAAAAATCTTATTAGTTACTCAGCGAGTTCTCAAAGTGTCATGCTCCCAGCGGTCAATGCATCTCATTAACACAAAGAGAAGCAACTAATCCTACAGTTGAAGTTCAAAAATACAACAAATCCCTGTAGTCCTTCTGTTGAGGCCTGTTGATTACCTGTGAGCATGCTCTCATTGACAAGACACTCCCCAGCCAGCAGGGCAGCATCACAGGGCAGCAGCAGACCCTCCTGAGGGATGATCACGCAGTCGCCAGGGACCAGGTCCACCGAACTCACACATTCTTCCTCTGAGAAAACACACAGCCAGGAAACAATCATGTGGGAACTTTTTTTCTTCCCACTGTTGCCAAGTGTTTGTAAGGTAATGAGTTGGTTCTACATGAATAAAACTGAACTGGGTTTAATGCGGAATGTCTTGAAAGAAGCAATCTGGGTTTACTCGGCACAGTAAATCAAAATGAAGTCCTCTTTTCAACAACAACAACAAAAAAACAATTATACAACTCAGAGCAAGACATGTAGAAACACATCATGTGCAGCTGTCCGTGTAGTCAGGAAAATCAAACAAATCTGAGCTTCAAATGATGATATTTCATCAAAATAACTTGACTCCTCATGTCTCTGCTGTAACCAGATTTGGTTAAAAACAAAAAATAATCTGCCCCCCTCAGCACAACCAAGAAGCCACAACTGACTCGGCTGTGACCAACAGTCATGTCACAAAATGTCAGACACTGTTCAGGTGAACTGAGCTGAACTGCAGAGAGGAGACCAGTATGAAAACAAATTAAATATATAAGTAGTTAAATCTATAGTATATAGAGTCACCTTTCCCCCCCCCCAGTGTTGGTAAAAACCTGTGGGCATTTGAAAAATGTTCAGCATGTTGATTCCATTCAACTTTTGTGAAATAAATCATCAAAGAAATTTGCCTTTTGTTTGACCTTTTTTATAATTTACAGCATTATAACTTTGTCATACTGCACAGAAGATATCATAAGTTCTCACTACTTCTAGCCATGGCTGTGCTGTTTCCATAAGGACTTTATATTGCAGTGAAAACTGAGCCCACAGTGAGGATAAATGTGACAGGAGCAACAAACACCCAGAAACGTCAAGGGGTTCAAGGATTAAAGAAAAGTCTCCTTAGGATAAAATATTCTTTGTTCATGCAACGAACCAAAATGAATCCCTATTCTATTACCAGTCATCTGATTTGCAACTTGTTTTGCACACATGACCACAACAATCCTTCCTCCATTCTTCTCTGTGTGCATTGGTAGTACAGTTCACCTCTGCTGCCAAATGTAGTTGTTAAGCAACTGTGTGAAACGCACAAACAGCTCTGATGGGTTTGGCCTCAAGGGAGAAACGGCCCTGTGGAGTTTTTTGTTTACATGAAGCATTTCTCACCACAACATGCGTGTATTCTTGAAACCTAACAGCTATACTGAATATATGTCTTTTCTCAGAAAACATTTGCACAGTCAATTTGTGAACATTTTGAACCCTAGACTGTTTACTTGCGTGCAGTCTTCCTCCCTGCCCTCCTGGCTTTAAACAAAATGAGGATAAACTTGTACAAACACGCAAAACTCCACGTCTGACCCTGCTCTGTTATTTCCACTACTATGGACATTACTCACCCATGCTAATATTTATTCACTTGCTGTTTGGTGAGAATGAGAGTCAAGTAGAACTGGCAGCTTAAATCTCCCTATAGAGGGCAAAGGGTGTGATACAGAAGTGCTGAAATAACGTTCAGTCCTAAGAGAAGAGGAATTGAAACACTGGTGTTTGAAGAAATGCATCAACCTGTGGAGAACACCTGGCACCTATTATTGGCCTCCATCTCCAACAACACCTGGGCACATTCAGTGTCACTTAACAGATCAAAACCTGTCTGTCTTGTCTGTCGTGTTGTGGTCAGCAGTATATGAATCCATTAACCTCTTCGCCCACGTTTTAACCTAATTCAGACCTCAAGGTGGTCAAAAGTGTTTGTTTTTTTATTTCCAAGACCTGCTGCTCTCTCTGTCTTGTTCCTTTAACACTGTAAATGTCTTTCTCTGCAAAGTCTTCAGGTCTTTATTTTCCTGCTGCTCTTCTACCTTCAGATGCACATTATTATTTCAGGCTTCACGTGCTCAAGTCAAAATAATCCTCAATATCAAATCATGAAAATCCACATACTTGACCGTCTGAAACTACAATCATATGGAAAACTCACCTCCTGAGTTTCTGCGTATTGTGACGTTTGTGACCAAGCGGGCCATGTTGCGTAGAGTGATGCTTTGCTGTGGAGTAAAGTCAAACAGAGCTTAGATACCATTATTTATGTTCAGATCCAGAGCTGAACACAGTTATAGCTTGATAATGTTTTCTGCTACAGACTCACCTTGCGGGTCTCATACAGTGAGATACCGATGGAGATAACAGAGATAATAAATATACATAAGGCATAATAATAATAAGTATCAATCGTCCACAGGATGATGCTGAACACTTGGAACATGTAGAACGGGTTGAGGATCTACAGAAGCAGAAAGACAGCAGAGAAGTTGATGCTTAATGTGAATTCTGAGTATACTACCACTTTAAACACTTTCAAACCACCATGATAGAAATCAACTTGAGGTTATGTAAATGTGATTTCCATCTCACCTCCTCAAACAGCAGCTTAATGTAAGGCTTTACAGGCACGTCGATAATGTTGGCCCCGTACATGCGTCTCCTGAAACAATTCATGTGATAAGTTACTCAACAGTGCTCTCTGGGATGAACGGATGCCCATTTATCCATTTTATATATCCTTTCCTACCTCAAGCTCTGCTCCAAGGGACTGAGGCCCCTTTGGAAGCCATACAGGTCTTTGCAAGTCCAGTCCTCATTGAGGACACTGCAGACAGTGACGGATGGCAGAGTTCAACATTGTTTGAAATATCATATTCAGAACATTGATGGAACCAACAGTTTGTTAGAAAATATTTTCTTACCCAATTTGTTTGAGTATAAAGACAAAGCAAATATACATGAATGACCAAACCTGTCAGTCCCTAATAGTCTAGTCTAGATCCAGCCTACACATTTTCCTGTTTCAGTACCTTACACGGCAGAAAGCTCCCTTCCTGTCCAGCCAGATGTAGCGCAGCCCTTCAAACAGGTAGTAGCGCAGCAGTGTTTTCTGGAACACAATAGAAATCCCTTTCAGGCCTCTAACGAATGTTATTTAGCAGATTATTCTGCCAACAACAACTGTTCACTTCTTCCTTACCTCCTCCTTGTACAGCTGAACTGTGTCTCTCCATTCAGCATCCTCCAGCTGTCCCAGTAACTCCAAACTGAAAAGAAATCAAAATAAAAATCACAGTGTTTTACAGCAATAAAAGCAGAAGGATAAAACAGAAATACTGTCAGTAAGAATATAAGTATAAGTAGTAATACTGATAAAACAGGGGAGTAACAGCTAAGAACAGAAACAGCAAAAACTTACAATAAATAAAATAGAATAGAGCAGCTACTGGTCAACCGAAGGCCTGTCTGAATAAAAGTGTTTTCAACTGCCTCATAAAAATTTCACAGGAGTCGACCGATCTAAGTTTTAGAGGAAGCGCATTCCACAGCTTCGGTGCGAGAACTTGAAAAGCATGATCACCACGGGTTTTGTACTTGGATTGGGATTCAGCAAGTAGTTGTAGTTGGCCAGACCTAAGAGCTCTGTTTGGGGCATACGGGTGAATGAGATCGGCAATATACCTGGGTGATTGACCACGCAATGCTTTAAAAGTTAGCAGCAATATTTTAAAATGAACACGATAAGAGATCGGGAGCCAGTGAAGAGAGGATAGGACAGGGGTGATGAGGGATGTCCGGTTTGTTCCTGTTAAAAGGCGAGCAGCTGCATTTTGGACGGTTTAGAGAGGACTGACTTAGACAGGTAAAAATGGCATCACAATAATCTAAACGAGATGAGATAAAAGCATGTAAAATCATTTCTAGTTCCACCTTGGATACCTTACATTTTAGTTTAGCTATATTGCGCAAATGGAAAAAACAAGAGCGTGTTAACTAAGCAAGTAAGCAGAGCCTACACACAGATTTCATAGTGTTGAAAGACTAAAGGTAATGCAGTCAGAGGATTGAGGAACTCGGTGCTTTTATTATGCCAACTAATGCTTCCTCTGTCCTCCCTTCTCATGTCATTTCACTATTTTGAGCCTCCTCATCTCCTCTGTCCTCCTGCCCATGGCCCCCAAATCAATCTTGGGGCACCATCATGAAAGATATCTTAATTCCAAAAATGCATCTTGAGGAGAGAGGAGAGAGGAGGATGAAGGAGCTATGAGCGATGTACAGGTGTATCCTCACTGTATAACTTGCAAAAGTCTTTTCAGCACCTGTGACATAAAAGAGGCGACACACAGCTAGAATATACTAACCAAAATGCCACTCTTTATTCTTCTGTGTCACACCTCCTGTATACTTTACGACACTCGTATGCTGAATAAAAAAAACACATGTATATCCATACATTCTCTTCATATTCGGACACAAGGATGTCTCATTTTGTGAAATGCCTGTTGCTTCAACTCCTCTCTCCTTGCGTCTCTTCCTCGCCCTTTCTTCAACCCAGGTGGGAGGAACTAAGACACGAGGAGAGGAGTCGAGGAAAAGAACCGAGGATGTACAAATTGAGAAATGAGAAGGGAGGATAAAAGCACCTCAAGGAGACAAGGAAGGAGGAGAGATGAGGCTTCGGGAGGAGTTCTGAGCGAGGAAACACAGGTTAATCCTACGCAGGAGTCTTTTATCAAGTGGTGTCATGTATAAATGCTGCACCTTCATGGGTGTCAAATTGATTTGACGGGTGATACAGCTGTATAAGACATCATAAGTAATGGCTGATGCCATGGAACCAAGGGTTTCACATTTGCCATCTTCGGACGTCTTCCTCACATTTCTCTCACATCCTCACTGGGAGAAGCAAAAATGTGAGGACGAGTGGGGGAAGCAAAAAGACATGTTAACACAGCATAAAGCTTCCATGTAGCTCACCTGCCCTCCTCCATCTCCTCTGTGAGGACCTCCACCACATGCTGCTGGCCAAAACTGTCCTGAAGGAAAAGATCATATGAATAAAGAAATAAGGAAATATGAAACAGGGCACACATGTACTTAGTTCAACCACACCAGCCAGTGTGATCAGGAGTACATTAAGCCACAGTTACATCCAGTCAACACACGTGAATCAAACAGGCGGGTGGAAAACTGGATGATAAAGATCCACCAGAAATTGTTGAAGCAACATACGCTATTTACTAGACCTGATTTTTGAAGGCCAATGTTTTAAATTGAAGCTGGTTGATCTAAGATAAAATTAAAGTAGTTTCCAGTGTCATTTATTTAATCAGTGTGCAATGAAAACATGAATAGACATTTTAAGGTTAGAGCAACACTTTAAATCAGGGATGGGCAACTCCTGGTCCTCGAGGGCCACTATCCTGCATGTTTTAGATGTGTCCCTCTTCCAACACACCTGATTCAAATGATCAGCTCATCATCAAGCTCTGCAGAAGCCTGATAACGATCCTGATCATTTGAATCAGGTGTGTTGGAAGAGGGAAGCATCTAAAACATGCAGGATAGTG
>OMNN01083547.1:0-41408 GCA_900302755.1 Chromis chromis | reverse complement strand
CACTTTCCGCCCCTCGATCGGCGTGCCCTTAAGCGAGGTGGAAGTCCATGAGGCTGAGTGCCTGTCTACCTCTACTAACCCCACCTGCCCTGCAGCCATCATCTATCAGTCAATCTGAATCACACACACACACACACACACACACACACACACACACACACACACACACACACACACACACACACACACACACACACACACACACTGAATATCTGTGTGTGCTCCATGGAAGACACGCGTACAGTAACCACTGTGAAGGACTAAAATGACAGCTTCAGCCCTCAGGGATAGGCTGAACTTCTGTGTGCATGTGTGTGCACGTATGTGTGTGCACGTATGTGTGTGCATGCTGAAGGGTGTCCATGTACATGTAAATGCAGTTATCTCTATAAATATGTATGGTAATGCACGGGGGGAGGTTGTGAATAAAACATGGAACAGGCGATGGTACTCCTTATGGATGTTAATCTCCGAGGCCGTTACCTGGCTGTGATTGTGAGGACTTCACAATATCCTGTTCAAATGTCATTGTATTCTGTAGGTTATGCTAAAGAGAATATGTGCAATCTGACTCTTCTTTATGCTAGGAATTACATTACAATAACAATGACTTTTGAAAATGTGCCAGGAACCATGAAAAAGTTTTGCAATAAAGTTTCACTATAATTAAGTGGTAGCCATAAGGTCCTATTTATAATAATACTTTGGGCAAGCACATTATTATTCAGGAGGCATCATTCATTCTGATAGACTTGTGTTATTTAGTTGATGCATGTAAACATCATAACCTGCTTTTAATGACCCAGATAAGCTTTTCTCTCAGTTATGAAAAACCTCATTAACATATCTGGGATATATCTGTCTTGTTAATATACTTCTCTACTTTATAGTTTTAAAGTAACCTTTGGAAGAACGACTGGTCCGTAGAGGATATTAAAATAAAGTTTTGAACTTGATTCTGTTGGTTGTGTGACTGAAATATCCACTGCCTGAATTATCATATAATTTAGTGCAGATGTCCACGGTCCCCAGGGGATGAACCCCAGCCAAACTGACTCTCGTTAGCAACACTAACAGGTCAAAGCTTTCTCTTTATCCTGTGAAACATGTCAACTTTAACTAAATAGGCTAGCTGAAACGTGCACAGGCATTTGTGGTCCCCTGATGATTGAATGGTCTGCACTTCAATTTACACACACACTCATACACCATCCCATGCATGGTCTTTACTTGTCATCGGGAGCAAAGAATTTACAGCCACCTAATTATTCCTGCTGATTTGGGTGTTTCCCTGACTTTCCTCTAGCGCCACCACTGGTTGAATGTTTGTTTTGTTGACCGTAATATGTTAAATTTAGTCTCCAACCATTGATTTAACCCCTAAAAACTCATTCTTGTCTATCAAAGTCAGAAAATCCATCCATTAGCTATACATGCTTTACCTGTGGAGGGTCGCGGGGGGTTGAAACATGTCCCAGCTGACATTGGGCGCAAGGCAGGATACACTCAGGTTGCCAGTCCATCACAGGGCAAACACAAAGAGACAAAACAACCATGCATGCTCAGACCTACAGCCAGTTTAGAACCACAGATTCACCTACCATGCATGTGTTTGAACTGTGGGAGATCATGTAAACTCCACACCGAGGGGGCCAAAGGGACCTTGTTGTTGTAAGGCAACGGTGTTAACCACTTCCCTACCGTGCCACCTGGCTTCGATGTATCCCGGCGTATAAAAAAACTCCATATGGCCGCGTTAACGAGGTAAAAACTTGATTTCCACCTGAGGGGGTCTTTAACAACGATCAGATGACAAGCTCAGACATTTGGTAGAGACATTAACGTTTCCCCGAGGATGAATTGTTGTAACCATGGCGTTCTGCTGGCTTTCAACTAGTTCTCCCAGTTCTTTGGTTTATGGCCAAATACTTGCTAAACGAAAAGCAGTCCCATCATCCTCACCTGTACTTTTTTCCCCGTAAATTTGCAAATGTTATCATGCCCACATGCAAGTAAATATGGTAAACATATTATGTCTGCTTAACAGTGCTGTTAGCATTTAGCTGTAAGAAGTAGTGGAAGAAGTATGCAGATCCTTCCAGTACAGCCAAAAGTATGAGCAGCACAATGTGGTTAAAGTATAAAAGTACTGGTTTGGTCCTTGTGACAGATATCTCATTATATCAGACTTCTTTATTGTCATTTGACCTTTACAGGATGAACGAATATATATATGACACCATTAGATTAATAAGGCTGAAGTGTCAGTGTGTCAGCAGCATGTAAGGTGTTGATTGTACCGACTTGTGGACATGAACACAGAGAGCTGTGGACATCATAGACAAGTGGTTGGTCTTATTATACTACTTCCTATTTCGCTTGGAGGACTCTGTTCCATACATGTGCAGCAGATTGGTGACTTTCTAGGCACTTTTCTTAGGACTTTCTATAGTTGTCCATGCAGGGGTCTGCACAGACTTTGCATACTTGGGGAGATAACAGAATTTCCACAATTTATTTTTACAAATTTGCGACCCGTTGTGCACTCACTGACATGGGAACACTGGTCTGACTGTTGGAGCTGCTGGAGGTGGAGCTACTTTGAGCTACTGTACTGCTATGAACTACTATGTACAGTTTTAAGTGCAAGGTTTTTCAGCTTTTAGACTTTTCCTCTACTCTTGTATTTTCCGTGAGCTATTAGATCATTTGAACATGTATTGAAAAGAAACCATGTGAGAAGTTTAGAGGACAAAGTCACTATTTAGTAAAGCTGTTAACAACTCATAGACCTCTAAAATGTGACCCTGACTTCACTTAGATTTTTGTAAGAAGCATAAAAGGTTGTTAATCTTTAACAATGCGGTGTCTTTTAAAAGCTTATTATATTATCCACTGAGTGAAATATTCATCTTAAAAGTAAGCAAAGCTGCCCAGTAAATGTCATAGAGTGGAAGTATAATGTAGAATAAAGCAGAAATACTCATCAGTTTCATTCAAGAGAAGCAGTTATCATTGGCTGTTTGACCTTCATTACTGAAACCCTGCACAATATTTTCTTTTTTTAGCTGCGTGTAGGAGTTTTTTTGACTTTCATTATGTGACACATCACTCCCTGTGACATCTGTCTCCGTGACTTAATGATGTGTGAGGCATTTCTTTTTGACTTTTCTGCAGAGAGCCGAACTAGAGAAGTTGCCTGCTACTTGCGTAACAAGGTTAATTTGTGAAAATCTCTGAAGACGCTACGAATCATTTGATTAGATTTAGTCCCAGAGGAAGTCAACAATCGCCAAAATTGAAAAAAAATTCAGATAGCAGTTTGAAATGGGACAGTTACACGTGCTGCTGGATCTCAAGGACCATTTGTCTTCAGTGGACAGCTGGTTTTACATTAGGAAGTCTATGACCTTTATCAGCTTCTGTCTAAACTGATCTGCCACAATATTAAAACCACTGAATCACATTATTCATGCAATATTCTGCTGATTTTACATGAGAAAAACTGCTCAGGCATGGTTCGAGGAGCACGACAAAGAGTCCAACTCCACAGACGATCTCACATTTTCCCATTACCAAGCAAGAACTCTCTATCTAGACGCAATAGAGACATTACAAAACGCTGTAATAGTGTTTTTACTGAAGTTTTTTTTTGGCTATTAGAAGTGTGAGCTTAGTTTTTGAACGCCAGAAATCACATCACAGAATAATTGAGTGATTTGTCTTCATTAAAAAAATTGTAATTATGTTTTGTGTGGCGGGGTAACAAAAAAATCAAACGGCATCACTCAGACAGTTACACGATCCGGTACAAAAACAATACCTCTCGCTAATTTGAAGTGTCAATGCAACTTTCGTCGCCCCGTTTGTGATCGGATCTCGTTTACATAAAAAATTACAACGTCATCTAAAACTGAGATGAGAGCGAGAACACAGACTGCAGGTCAATCAAGAATAGAAAGGGAGCTGCAGACAAACAAAACCGTTGAGCGGTTCAGAGGATTGGGATGAGGGATGGGAGATACTCCCAGCGGACCCAAGTGAGACAGTGTAATGAGTTGCCAGGCTTTGATACAGTTTTCCCAAATCAGTAACACACTCATCCAGACAGACAGGGTCTTACTAATACATTCTGCTGTAGACATTTTCCCAGCTTGCCTCCCTCCTTCCTTCTTCCCTCTCCCGGCCTCGTCTCCGTCTCTGTCTCTGTTCCAGCCTATCAGACATGACAGTACCAGCTGGCTGCTGGCAAACTCACAGCCAGAGGATATAAGCTGTGTGTTTGTGAGCGTTTTTGTGTGTGTGTGTGTGTGTGTGTGTGTGTGTTGGGAGAGTTGCGTGGGTGAGGGTGTCAACATATCTGTCTTGAAGGTGTGTGTCCATATTTCTGACAGGTTTAGGTGTGTGTGTGTGCTCGGTGCGATGCGTCAAAAAGCGGACATGTTGATTTAATGTCATGGAGTCTGAGCCTGAGTGATCTGAGTCACAGGTGTGTGGCGGTTACTTGGGGTGAGGTTCAGAGCAATATTTAATTCCTATAAAGATAGTTGTCAACACTTGCTTGAAGCAGCTGTGTACTCTTGTGGGCGCTTGGCATTTGCTTCCCCGTCTGACTCACCGAGCACATTAAAAGGCACTTATTTGCCTTTCTTGCTGTGTCGATGTGCGCCTGTAGAGATGTGTACCTTCGCTTGTGCATTTCACTGAAGTTTGGGTAATTTATAGAAATGTCTAATGGAGGGAAGAAAAAAAAAAGAGGTGAGAGACCACCTTTTTTCTTCAACACACAAAGAAAAAATCAAACACCGAGCCTCTTTTTCTGCTTTGGCAGCTCAGCGTGTATTCACAGGGCTGCAGGAAACATTTAAAGCTTATTGGAAACAGTCGAGATGAACAGCAGATGTGTGTGTGATTTTGGCACTGTTCAACAAGTTCAACCCTGACCCTCAATGCCGCTGCCCCCTCCTCACCTTTCGTCAGCCGCTCCCCCCCCTTCTCTCCTCCCTCCATCGATTAAATACACATATTCCCCTCTTTCCATCTGTCCACCCGGTGCCTCCTCTTGCCTTAGAAAGTTTTGCCCCAGATTCAGAACTGGGAAAACGGCGTCCCAGTCTGGGGACACACTCAACTCCCGCTCCCCAAATCCCATCCAAACTGTCTATTTTTAGACTTCCACTGAGGCAAACCTAAACATGTTTTTTTGCTGTTGTCGTCAGAAATTATTGCTTTATCCTGTACTTTTCCTATTTTTTCCCACCACGTTCTTCTCTTAAGAAAAAGTTGTAAAATGTAACTACTGATAATAAAAGAACTGCAAAGATCAAGGTTCTGGTGACCTTTAAATAATCCCGCTATGTGTTTCCCTTCTATTTACAGCTGAGGCTTGGCACAAGATCTCCAACCAGATGAGGTTAAGGTGGTGCTTCTGTTCAAATCGCGGCTGCAGCTTAGCAGCTCAGCCAGACATTAAGCAAGAGCCCTAATTTTAAAGGACCACAATGGAGCTTGATGGAAACCAACAGGATCCCACGGGCCCCTCCAGACGGGGGTCCGAAACCACCTCTGTATCGGTTAAAAACGAGCCCGAGCCGATGACAGACAGGCAGACCATAACTGACGAGAACCGGGGCTCACATGCTACACTCTGTTTGTTCTGTACTGACTCCAGAATATGTGAGATGTTGGAGGCAAGGGCGGCGTTGTAAAGGGAGACGAGAGATGGGAAAAGAGTAGGAGTGAGGGGTGAAGGAATGAGGGGAGGTGAAAGGGGGTTGACACTGAGTAAGAGGAGGTGGGAGGACATTTTCACATATTCATAAGGAAAGTTTTCGTCTGCTTTTCGTCCTGACTTCTCCTCCTGCTAAGTAAAGAAATAGGTATGCGAGAGCCCCTAGAGGTGGGAGGAGTATAGAAAGACCACTTAAACCTCAGGCGCAGTGACATGGAGGGATTGGATGAAAAGGAAGAGAAAGGGGAGATGAATATTATGAAGTGAAAGGCAGTCTAAGGGAGCTCGGCTAATGTAGTGTGAAGTGAAATATCTGAGAGCAAAGAGAATAAAATAAACGCCGCAGTTTGTGCAAAGAGAAAGAAAATGAGAGCGAGGAAAAGGGCATGGGGGCGAGTGGATCGCTGCAGGGCCAGTTGGCAGTGACCATAACAGCTTTCGTTGGGAGGTGCTGATTCTGCGGCCGAGCCCTTGAGCCAGGGGCGTTTAACCTCGACAGCATCCGAGAACCGTGGCGGCGTAAACATGTGAGGTGAATTGCAGTAGTTGCCGCTGAAGAACATGACATCTGGAGCGAGAAAAGTGAAGCAGGGCTAAAGACTTGGACTCGGTGCAGAGTCGAGGGCGAGCGGAGCAGGGTGCAGGAGATCCCTTCACCCAGGTGGGCGCGTCGTGGTTAAAGTGCTTTCCTTCGTAAATCCCCAAACACACGATCCGCTGACTGAGGAGCTTCCTAACCGATTCCCTCAGGACTCGTTTAACTGTGGCACAGGCCCTGTTTTTTATGTATCGCCTGCACTGTAATGTGTGCCGCCGCTCATTACTGACTGTGATGCGATCCTGGGAGGTCCCTGGAGGGGGGAGGTGACTCCTCTGGTGAGGGGTTACAACCTTTGTGGTTGCACACATCGACTCATCACCGCCACATGTATCCACAGCCTGGGGGAAGGATTCACTGGCATTAATGTGTACGTTCTCTGACCCTGTGACACTATTTAATTCACTATAGTTCACTATAGATGTAGTTTATACTGTTTTAATAATTAACATGATTTGCGTCTTATTTCTAAGCAAGTCTGATCACCAAGTGTCAGTCAGGGGAAGTGTTGAGCGAGCGAGAGTGGCGGCGAGCACAGCGCTCAGTGTGCGCTCGTGCTTTCTGCTGTGATTGTGTTCCAGATAGTGCTGCTGATGGCTATCTTTCGGAGAGAGCTCTATCGATTTGGCTGAGGGTAAATAATTGGTTGGGTCTACAAGCTGTCATGTTCGGCCTGATTGCTGAGCATTGGTGGTCTCGAGCAGTTATCTCCCCCCATATCCCTCTCTGATCCCTCTCCAGCCTCCTTAGTCTATCTCTACATTTATTGATTAGGCCCCTATATGACCATTCTCCGTCCCTAAATTCGGGGCGGATAATCCCTGTCCCAGAGCACTGTGCCACGAGTTATCTGCTTTCCACTCCTTGTTCCGTCGTGGAAGAGAGAGAGGGCAGGTACAATTTAGGGAGATGAAATGAGGAGAATACAGAATGAGGACATTTGGAAGGGTCAGACGTAATGCAGGCTTGCGTGGTCTGCCCTAGTTTTCCTTAACAGTACATTACCACAGCTACTGCAGAAAGTGAGGTGAAGCGGTGGACTGGGACTGTGTTTGGGGCGGGTCTCCTGCAAAATCTCACTTCACATGCAGGGACAATTTTGAACACGTGTGTTTCCATTCTCTGTAATTATCAAACCATAATGCAGTCAGATTTAACACTAAATCAGAAGTGAAACACCCAGAGATGGAGCAGGCCAATGCTGACTCTCTGCCCCCCAGTGGGAGGTCCTGGGTGTCGGGTGTCGGAGGCCCCCGGCTGGCCCCGGCGTGCTGCAGCCTCTCTCGGGGGGTCACCGAGCTGAGGCGATGGGAAGACCATTAGCGACCCCGCTTGAGTGGCTCCGGGAACTACAAGCACCCAGCGAGCCAAGAAACAAGAGGGTTTATTATCCCTGCAAACCCACAAAGCTTTCTTTTCAATGTATGGAGAAACGCCTCATTTACTGCATCTGGTGGGTTTTTTTGTTCGTTTAAATTTTTTTTTTTTAAACCAACATTACATCCACATACTTGCTGCCAAACTCCAGAGTAAAGGCTATAATATCTCCCTGTAGGGACTTAGTGATATTTAATTATGGTTTTGCAAAGCATAAATGTAATATTCCTGCATAAACGAGTTGGAAACGGATACTAAAAGTGACTTAAAGCGACCCGGACATATTTTCCTGTGGCAAACGTACTTAATTTATTTTTTATTTTTTACAAACGAAGCTTCATATGTAGATGTAATGTGGTTTGACCGCATTTTTAACATTATTTATAGTTTTATCCGACTTTATGTTTAGCCTACATACAGCTTTACACATTTTAGTTAGTAGCCTGGAAGTTTCTGGAAAAGCAGAAATCTGTCCGACGCTAAACTTCCTCCGTGTGCTGCCACGTCTGAGCCCCGGAACAGAAGCACTTCCTTGCGGGAGCTCAGCTCTAAGGATACCGGCGGAGGAGCGAAGAGAAGCGGGGACACTCGTGAATAAATTAACGGTAAATTTAAACAAACATGCTTTTCCTTCATTTTATTTCTCGTCAAAGAAGTCTTCGGAAATCATAACCTAGTAGGCAGAGCAGCGGTTTCCCCGTTAACTTTCCCTCAGAGTTAGCAAGATGGACAAAACGCGAATTTAGTTTTCTCTCGAGTTTTTCTAGAAACTTCATCAAAGTTCATCTAAACGAGCTGCATGTTTCTGTTTTTGTGCACTGGGGGAGATAATAAGTGATTAGGAATTCACAAAATCAAGTTGTGACACTGTTGTGGAGCAGTTTACACAAGCAGGAGTTTAACCGCAAAGAGGGAATACCCTCAGGCTGTGTTTATATGGCCTCAAATCAAATATGAACAGTATAACTCAAGGCTGGGCTATATAGATGAAAAATATCACGATAAACCGCCTAATTGTAATATTAAAAATGACTGTAATTGAAGAAAAACTGGTGAAAATACCCTATTTATGAAGAAAAAAGTTATAATTTTAATGTAAAACAACAATGAAAACACACAGAGAACAATAACGATGATAAAATAATAATATTAGAATAAGTTTATGCATATAAGTAGAATTAGATAAGGTTATAGGAATCATTTCACCTTGATAGACTTGGTCACAGCGGGTTACAAAGGTGAATCCGTCCCATTATGCTAAGGTTTGGTTCAGAGTGGCTGGCCTGGACCTAAAATCAAGATAAAATGCTTAATTTCAGTCAATATTGATGATTTTGATCATTTGTAATATTAGAAACGACTGTAATTTAAGAAAAACTGGTGAACATAGCCTATTTATCAAGAAAATTTGATCATTTTAATGTAACACAACAATGAAAACGCACACAAAAGAAGAAAAATGATAAAATAATGATATTAAAATAAATGTATACACATATGTTGAAAAAATAAGGTTATAGGAATTATTTCACCTTGATAGACGTTAAATAAAGGGGAAAAAAAAACCTGGACACAGGGGTGAATCTGTGCATTATGCTAAGGTTTGGTTCAGAGCGACTAGCCTGGACTGGGAATCGCGATAAAATGCCTAATTTCAGTCAATATTGATCATTTTGATCATTTTTAATCTTAAGAATGACCTATTTATCAAGAAATTTTTATCATTTTAATGTTAACACATCGATGAAAACACATTCAGATGAATAATACTAATAAAAATAAAATAAATCTACACACATATGTACAAATAAATAAGGTTAAAGGAATCATTTCACCTTGATAGACATTAAATAAAGAAAATAAATAAGATCCGGAGGCACACAGAGGGTTACAAGGGTGAATCAGTCGCTTTATGCTAAGGTTATGGTTCCAAATGGCTAGCCTGGACCACCAAATGGAGACCCCACACTGGCTTCAACATGAACCCAAGTGTCAAGTCCATCAGCCCTTTGGAGCAGGTTACCAAGAGTTGATCGCTTAGGTGAGGTTGGTGTTGTACATGGCTAGCACTGGTAACTACTTCCACCGCAGGTTGTATGCAGGTGTCGAAGGGGGAGACAGAGATCAGGCAGTTATAGAGAAACGCCTCAGAGAAACCTGCATGGAAACGCCTGGGAGAGAGCAATGAAGGGGCTTCATTATCAAAATATATAATGTTATGTGGCAGGGAGGGAGCCTTCATGGGGGTTGTTCATGCAACCGAACTTTGTATTTTTGTTCTGTGCTATAGTGACACTATATCAAACAAGTGCTTATCATCAGTACAGCCCAGGCCTGCTGCAACACCACTATTAGTAGCTATACACTGTTAAAGATCAAGTTCAAATATTTGTAATGAATAGAAGTATAGTCTGCATGCATTATGGATGAGAGGGATGCATTCTCTTCATTCCTCTTATTGTCATGCACACACAAACAGTTTATCTAGTGCAAGCAAATTTTCATACTGATTCCCCTTCCTTTCCTTCCTGTTCTCTCCTCCAGATCTGCCATGCTGCCCAGACTCCCTTTCTGTCTCCTCATTTCGTTGCCAGTTCTCCTGGTGCAAGGCAGCGCCACTAATTCATCCAAGAAGAACCCCGCTGCCCCAGCCAGCGCTCCACCTCGCCCACCTCCTCCTCTGGGTGACCCGAGCTGGGCTCTGGGTCTGCGCCTGTACCAGGCCCTTCGCTCTGACTCCAGCTCGGTGAACACCCTCTTCTCCCCTCTGCTTGTGGCTGCCTCGCTTGGAGCTCTGGGTGAAGGTTCAGCTGGTAACACTGCCAACCAGGTGCAAGACCTCCTCAAGCCAGTATCCCCCTCCAAGGCAGGAGCCCAGGCTGGGGAGCTTCTGTCTGGGGCGTTAAAGAGCTTCACTGATGCTAACGGAACCAGCTTTCACTTGCACGCGTCCTCAGCTGTATTTTTAAAGCAGGCTCCTGCATTCAGCCAGAAGTTTGTGAAGAAGAGCCAGAGCAGGTTTAGGCTGCAGCACCAGACACTGGGGAAAGGTGACTCCAAGGCTGACCTGAAGCAGCTCCATGACTGGGCTAAGGCTGGCCTCAGCGGGCTGGAAGGAGCTCCTCTGGAGGCAGAGATCAAGGCCAAGGCTGGAGCCCTGATCCTGGCCAATGCCCTCCGCTTTAAAGGTGTGTACAAACACTATAATAGTGCAGTAAAATAGCACAGAATCATGTCATTTGTGTGTGTCCAAAATAGGGCTGCAACTAATGATTATTTTATTTTGTTTTTTATATATTTCTTTTGGGAGTTTTTCCCCATTATTTTATTGATAGAGAGAGACAGGGTGAAAGGGGGTATAGAGCAGAGTGACATGCAGCAAAGGGTCTTGAGCCGGACTCGAACTCATGACCGCTGCTGGCGACCAGCGCCCACATGGTAACGCCCGAATTATTACTTTCATTGTTGACTAATCTGGTAAATTCTAATATGATAATAATATAATATTTGATCAGTTATTTGGTCGATTACGTGTCAGAAAATGGTGAAAAATGTGGATCAGTGTTTCCAAAAGCCCAAGACAACATCTTTAAATGTCTTGTTTGTCCATAGTCCAAGTATATTTAGTTAGCTGTCTTAGAGGAGTAAAGAAACTGGCCAGTATTCAGATTTAGGAAGCTGTAATCAGGGATTTTCTTATTCTTTAAATAACTATGTCCATTGATTAGTTAATCATCAAAATAGCTGGTAATTAATTTAATAGTTGGGACCTAATCGATTAATCATTGCAGCTCTTAACTGAGATTGTCGATGAAGCAGCTCCATATTATGAAAATGTAATTATGGTGAGCATCCAGTGGCTTTAACTGGTTGGGTGTAGGCATGTAGCGTAGCAACCAGGCTGGACCGAGGGAGGCGAAAATAGATTAGTGTGCTTTATTATTGTGGAGTCATTTGGCGTTATGCAACGTCTCTGTATCGGGGTTGTTTGCTGCGTTGGATGAGACATCCTAGTATGCTAATACGGCGCATGCATGTACCGTTTTTAGTGTTCAGACTGCACAGGGAGCCTATCTGCCACTTTGCCTACTTGGCGGTGTGTGCCAGCGTGTCCACCTGTGTGCAGTGTGCATGTGTGCGTACATGCGTTGGACTCCAGCTGGTGGACACAGCAGATAAAGGATGATTCTGGGGTCCATCACTGAGAGCTTATTCATCTTCCATTGGGGGGTGATGTGTCATCTTAAATAATTGAGTAACAAGTGTCCAGACTCTCTCCCTCGGTGTCATGCCTAACATCTGTGCTTGGATCGCTCCAAGTCCGCGGCGGCACAGCTTGGCTCAGTTCTGTTCTTTGTGACAGGCTGCAGTGGTGGAAAGTAGTCAATATTTCTGTACAAATGCAGTCAGTTAGAAGCTCCATCTGTGATTGAACAGTTGCATCCCAAAAACATATCCATCTAATGCTTATCTGAAGTTCATTGTATCACTCTAAATGCACCATTAAAAGTAAAAATTTCACTTTTGGGGGCCGTCAGTATTTACAATGCAGCTTATTGCGAGGCAAAGAAATAGCTTATTTTCCATTTTGGCGATAACTTTTCAGGAATTTAATCTACCATCTCTCCCGGTCTCAGAGCTCAGTCGACGTTTGTGAGCCTGCTGACGTAGGATCTCATTTTTGTTTTGCAGTCTCCACAAAAGATGATGATGTGTTAAATATATCCTTCTGTTTCGCTTGTTCTGTTCTGTAGCGTTTGTCTCTTGTTTTTGTGCTTTTGTCATTGTTTATCGCGTGTCTAATCTACCCCTGTCTCCTCCTCCTCTTCTTCCCACATGTCTCCTGTTCACATCCTTATCAGCGTCTATCTGCCTTTATTCCTTCTGTTTCCTCCTGCAGGTATTCTTTTTTTATTAGCTGCAAAGGCAGCTGAAGAGAAAAACAGGTAGACAGCCCTCCAAAAATAACATTCCCTGACAGACTATACATTGATAAGCAATTTAATTAATTTTCTTTGTTTGATGCTTGGACTTCATCATGAAATTAGTTTTTCTGTGAAGCAACCCTCGTCGGTTGGTTCATTAATTTTGTGGCGGAAATACACAAATTAGATTATACAGCAGATTGCAGCGCGCAAATTAGATCACGTAAAATTGGATTCTTTTAGTTTTGATTTATAATTTAAAAATGGTCAATAGTTTTCTTCCTGCTCTTACTAGCTGCCTCTGGTTTAGTTGTAACTTCATTTGTTTTTGATTTCCAAGTCCTAAAACGGTTCACAGTGTGTGTGATAATGTAATGCTTTCTGAGATGCTGCCGGAATCTCTTTTTTTTTTGGCGCCGAACAGGCTTCTGCTTCCTTGCCCATTTTTGTTTGTTTCACTTCTCGTTCCCTTTAGTTAATTATTGAAGGGGAGAATTTAAAAAAAGCTCTTTGCTGTCCCTCCTTCCCTGGGCTGTACACAGCATTCAAAGAAAGGGAAGGTCAGGGCCAATTAGTAGTGGAACATGTTTGTAGTAGGGAGATGTTAAAAGCAAAGAGAACTCGAGAGAAAGGAGAGTAAAAGGAGAGGTTTCTCGATGGGAAGGGGGCAAAGAAAAGTGGGGTAAAAGAGATGGGAGAAAGCAAAAGAGCGAAAAGCGAGAGAAGAAAAGAAAAAGAGGGTGGCCTGTGGGGAGAGCGAAAGAGACTGACAGACATAGTGGAGGGATGTAAAAGGTCTGCCTTGGGAGTTCCAGTCCGCACTGGTTAATTAATTCAAGCTTTTTTTTTTAGATAAACAAACACTGGCGACAAAAAAGAAGAAAATAATGCGAAAAAGACAATAGAGAGAAACTTAAACAGGATAATGCAGCAACATATGGAAGTAGAAAAGGCAAGACAGAAGAGCAAGTCCCAGCATATTTAACCTCTAATAATAGCTTCTGAAATACCACAACTTTGCGTAATCAGAAGTTGATGAGGGAGCCAGTCGGCCTCATCGATCCTCATCTGGATTTTGCCTTAAGTTTACAGTATGAATTGGTAAATGTGAGCGCATTGGATTCCTGAGCGTTGCAATTCTCTTGCTGTTTACTGCTGATGGATATTAATGGATTCAGGTTTCAAGTGATCTCAATGCTGCAGTGTTGTTCCATTCAAGGAGACAGTCGGATTGCAAACTCAAAGCAGGCCTAGAAACAAGGCGACAGCTAGGGCTGCACAATATGGGAAAGAAACTGACATTGGAATATTTTGTGATATGCTGCCCGATGAAAATATAAATATGACTCAGGGATCTCCCAACTTGAACATAGTAAGGGGAGAGAGAAACAGTGTAGGGGCAGAACGAGTGCAACCCGACCACCCCCCCTCCGCCTCCGGCCGGCAATGTAGCCACGGTTCGGGAGGCAGAAAAGAACCCGACAGAAAGGAATGGTGAGGACATGTGAACGCTGTCGGACTCCAATGATGAACACCCTGAGGAGCAAGATGAAAGTGCCAAGCGGGAGATGGAGCAGTATTTTGCGGACTCTAGTAAAGACGTCCGTTCGTCCGTCTGTCCGTACCCCGCCGCCACAAGAGCCAAATATTCGGATATTCCGAATATCCGCAGCACAGAAATTGCCGGACCAGCCCTAGGTTGCCGGCGTCATCAAGGTGACTAGCCGTACATAATCGGCGGTTGCCGGCCCTTTGGGAAAACCCTGATGACTAGACATATTGGGCTGCTTTTGTAGACTAGTGCATCTGCATAGAAAAAATGACGTAACACTGGCAAGGCATCCAAAATAGTGTTTTTGCTTTGCACTCATCATACAGAGCTTTGTGGTGCTGATTTAAATGGTCAAACAAATTAGTCGTGTTACTTCCTGTTATGTCAGCAATTGCAAGACACTGCTGATAGAGTAGTTGTTTTTCGTCAACTTCATCCTTTTCGTTTCTTTTTGCCACCAAGTCTTCCTTTTCACTGTTTATATGCATTGTGCAGCCCAAAGCAGGCCTGCTCGTCTAGAAGCAAGCCAACACAGTCCCACACAGATCAACAGATTGCACTGTGCAGACTGCTGAGGTCATTAAATCCCCGCTCGACTTACACACAAGCACTCACGCTGTGGAGAAAATTGTTCATCATCATGACATCACTCCAGCAACACGGTTGCCACTTCAGGTAACCTTCAGCCCGTTGTTTTTGAATTCCAGCGTGATCATGTTTCTCTGTCTGGTAAAAGGAAGCAGAGTAAATGTCTGTGACATGTGCTAACTTGCCTGGGAGGGAGAATCGCATGTCGTTTAGCCGTGATTTGTGATTGGCTGGGGTCCAGTGGAGCCTGGGTGGTTTGTGGGAAAGTCACCTCGAATGCTGAAACAATTAGTCAGTTAATTAATCAGCAGAAAATGAATCAACATCACATTTGGTGATCAGTTAAACAGTTTAAAACAACAACAATGTAACAGCCTAAGTTCGCTTTACTTGTCATAAGGAGTAGCAGGGAGCCTCTGAAAACAGTGATATATCTTCCTCAGCTCTGGAGCTTTCCAGGGTCTGAAAAAATAACACAGATGGCATCTGGGCAGTAGAGTGTGAAAAACTCTTAGCAAAGACTAAATGTTGGAATATTTTAGCATCTGCTGCCTGTTTTTTGACTTTTCTGCTTAACAATAACACATTCTTAAAAAATAGATAAAACAATATGGTAAGGGCTTCTTTGTTTTGGACCATTCTTTTTTTCCAAGCTGGCAACATGTTGTAGGGGTGGCAGTGTGGCTCATTGGTTGCTCAGTTCACCACTTCTATTCAGACTGCTGCTGGATGGATTGAAATTTTACACAGGTGCCCATTGTCCCCACAGGATGAATCCTTAAGACTTTGGTTAGCCTCTAACCTTTCCTCATGCACCACCAGCAGTTCAAAATAATATTTCCATTTAGCAGTAATTAGTAAACGTTAGCAGCGTCTCCAACATGCCAAACAAAGATGGAACATGCTAAATAGTATACCTGCTTAGCATCACCAGGTTAGCTTAGTCACTTTGAGCACGTTAGCTGGCTGATGTTTAGTTCTCTGTGCCTGAGCACACAGCATAGACTGTATATAAAGATGGACAAACCTTTCATGATGACACCCTTAGGTTTCCCAAAGAGCGTTTTTGAAGCTCAGTGTTGTGGCTCCGGCTGTCTCCATCTTGGCAGATGCTTAACTCAAGTTTTTGTACCAGGCTGTCGGGTTGGGCATCTGAAACTGGTTCTGATTCTAAAAGAAGAAGTTAATTTAGTCTGTTTATCAGTTCAGAAACACATTTTAGTTGCATTAGTTTATAAACAGTGTCCACCAAACACCTACTATATAACTACTGCTATCGGTCTTTGCCATTAGACACGTGAGCTGCATGTCTTTCAGTTTCCTAATACATTTATCTTCATACATCATGAGTCTAATATTATTATCAGTAAATGTACTCGGTCGTTGCTGAGTTGCTTGATTTGAAGGCGAACAGCATAAATTGTCTCATAACAATCACATTCATTTAGCAAATTCTGCAACAAAAGGCTTCACATGGACAAAAGTTGCCTCCACTGTTGTTAGAGTAAAATAGCTGAGGCCATAAAAGAGACCACAGTCACTACCGTTACTTTATCTAGCTCTTGTGTTTCGACTGGTAACATTTATATTTGTGAAGTAGAGTTGCACAGGTAAAGGCTGCAGGAGGACGCTGTAGTAACGTTACATGAACAGGGACTCTCTTGTGACAACGAACACAACACACAGACTTTCAGTAACAATAATGCTTTTTGAGGCACATCAGTGCAGACTAAAGTAACTTTACTGCTCTTATGCAGCAACGTGCTGGTACTTTTCTAACACTCCAGGAGAGATTTACTTCTAACAACAAACCCACAAGTCTCCTTCACCACCTTCCTGTGCAGTCAGGCTGTGGGTGTGTTAACCTCACTGGTTAAAAACATAGAAACTATATTAATGCATGTCATTATAAGGTGTTTGTTTACCTTGATAGACAGATGTGCAGTGGTGGAGGAAGTACTCAGATCCTTCTTTTTATATAAAAGTACTAATACTGCACTGTATAGGTGTAAAATGGTATTGAAAGTAACGGTATGTAGGTATAATGAGGAAAATGTACCGTGGTTTTAAAAGTAAAGGAACTCACTGCAGAGATGCTCTAATACAGTATATCATGAGATTATTGTTATGCATGCAATAATGTAAAAGCAGGATTTTATTGTTGTACTAACTCTAATTACCTGAAACTCAAATACTCGTAATTGAGAATTGTTAAGAACCAGAATCGAAGCGGTGAATTGGAGTTGCTAAATCAATCTGAAAATATGTTTTTCTCTGCTGTAATCTTGGGCATTTTAACATGAGGCGCTGTGAGAATTGACATACTTTTGGAGCCCATCGACTGACCATTTAGGGAATGTTTTTGGTGCTTTGGTGTTGGCTCAATTTTTCAGCCCTAGAGGCTGCCACTAGGTACAGACTTCCAGAGCTGCTAGCATGCCTGTAGACTCTTGCTTAGTGTTACTTTATATGCTTTTAGGTACAACTTCTACTCCTGAAAATATTGACAACAAAATTGAATGAAAAAGGGGAAGCAGTTACACTTTGGTTGTATTTACAATATATGTTCATCTTAGCAGTATTTAGGAATGTTTTTTATCATTCTCGGTGATTTCTTCTGACTTATGTTGTTTTTAAAGATTCATTTTTTTGGCTTTTTATGCCCTTATTAGAGAGGACAGTGGATAGAGTCAGAAACGGGAGACAGTGGGGAAGGACATGCGGCAAATGGCCGAGGTCAGACTCGAACCCGGCACGTCCGCTACGCCTCTGCACGTGGGACGCATGACATAACTGCTAGGCTATCTGCGTGTTGACTTACGTTGTTTGAGGTTTTTTTTTTTTCTTTCCATAGAGAGCAAAGTTGAAGTGGTAGCTTGTTTGGCACTTTGTCTAGTTTTTATCTGTCTCCTTCTAGCACCTGAACTTCTAGATGCCACTTTGTGCTCTGGTATCCTACAATGCGTGTTTTTAAAATGTAATTTCGAAATCGATTATCAACTGTATTGACAAAAGATACACAATCTCTCTATGCGACTACTGAATGCAATCAGTCTCCAGACTTTCATGCTGGCAACTGAAGCATTTGATATATATTTTGTGGCCTCCTCGCGCCTTCCCATTGTGTGGTGACTGCGGTGATCTTTTCAAATGATTAATCAATAAAAAGAATCACCATTAGTTAGAGCCACTCAGTTGTGTCACAAAGAGCAAAAAAAGCTACAAGTCATAATCTGTTGACCTCCATCCAGTGTCCCCTGCTCTGCTGAATGGAGCGGCGGCTTTGAGAATGTGTTGCGAGGTTATTACAACAGTAATTCCACTACTCTCTGCCCCTCTTAAATTGACAGCTGTCAGGGGGTTAGCAGGGCCAAGCGGGAGGTGTTGAACAGCGGATGAGATGCGGTGACTTTAAGGACTTTATAACTGCCTCAATATAGCACTCCAGCTCAGCAGCATAGAGAACAGTATACATTTTTTAATGGGCAGTACTTATTGATAATTCATGAGCAATGTCAGGCAGTGCCACCGTGTATGAGGCCTACATGCATTATATGAACATGGCATTGTTTAACCTGCTGTTGACTTTTTCACCTCTTTCAATCATTGATTTATTTTTTTTACAGCCTATCCACATCAGGCACTCTGTATTTAAAATGGCTTTCTTTGTTCAGGGCTGTGGGAGAGAGAGTTCAGCGAGGAGAGCAAGGATCTTCGTACCTTCTTGGGAAAGAAATACACCAAAATGATGATGATGCACAGAGCAGGTAAAAAAAAAGAACCCCGCCACAGTCTGTCGCTGCTGAACTCCTGCCAGCGAATAAATGCAGCGAAAAGGAATCAAGCTCTAAAATGGCTTGAGCATCTGTAAGGTCCAATCTGCTTCCCTACTATTTATCACAGCGTACCTTATGATTTATTGAGCGCACTTTTCATATTTTATGTATTGTCTTAAAACAAGAAGGCAGAGTGAGTTTCTTCTATGGCAGCAGTGAAAGATGTTATTCTTTTCAATGTTATTTATTAATTTTCAATTCACGAGAAAGATATTTGCAATGATCTGTTGTCATCTCATCGCAGGCTGCATTCACTTTATATTTGAAGCTAAGTCTAGTGTTTCCTGCTTGGGTTCAGTTCACCAAGGCAAGTGAGAGCTCCAAATGACTGCAGTGACACAGCTGAAAATGCAAGTCGGAACTTGCAAAAGAACTGCCGTGGAGAAGTACTGCACTGAACTACAGCTGAAAAGTCGAATATTCTGTCTCTGCTTCTCCCCTTGACTCTCTGATCTTTCCTCCACCCCGTGCCTGCCTCCTGCTGCCCTCCTCTACAGGTTTGTACCGTTGCCACGAAGACGTTGACAACATGGTGCAGCTTTTGGAGGCGCCTCTGTGGGGAGGCAAGGCCAGCCTCGTGCTCCTGATGCCCTTTCACGTCGAAAACCTGGCTCGGCTGGACAAGCTGCTGACCCTGGAGCTGCTGTCCAAGTGGCTGGAGAAGGCCAATGTTACTAGTGTGGCCATCTCGCTGCCCAAAGCAAACATCACCAGCACTCTCAGTCTGCAGGTTAGTACAGCAAACTATGACATTTCTGAATGTTTGTGATTGCATCGGTGATGTAGACATAGGAGATGGCATGCACTCTTATTAATTAAAGTTTAAATACGTTGCTTTATGACACATACACTGAATCTCATATGGCTAATAAATTATGCTGTGCTCCATGACAGGCACAGGGCACCCTGACACTGACTGCTCTAAATTGCTTATTGCTTATAGAACATTGGGTTGATGCTGTTTCTGAGAAGCCCATTGAGGATAATCAGAGTCACTGTGACACCTTGTTCCATTTCAGGGTCATGTCTTCATGAAAGCTTTATCTTCTAGATTTGAGGTGCTTTTCATTATGCTAACATGTAGCTCCTCCCAGTGAGAATGTGTGAGAGAGAGAGATGCGAGAAAGAGACCCGAGGACGAGATGAGCTGAAGCTAGCAAATGAGAAAACCTTGGTTTCATACCCAAAGTCAATTCGGATGTAGGAAAATGAAGCAGAAGCTATGTTTTTGAAGAAAATATGTTTATATATGCATTACAATAACAATTTGAGCAACAAAAAAAAATCACAACCTAGTCATCGTGTAACAAAAAGGGAGAACAACCGAGCTAGATGAAATTCAACAGTAAGAGATATGTATCATAATACTACTTTTGGCACTTAAGAGGTTGAGAATGTATATTCATAAGCCTATGAAACACCACAGCTTTATAATTATGAGCCTGCTGGGTGTTACAGAGTCCAGGAACAGACAGTGAATAGGAGAAATAACTGCCTCTGTGAGAAATTAATTTGTGGTGTGAGGAGAAGCAGTGGAGAACAGAACAGGTGTCTTGGTGAGGAGCCAATGTTTGATGTTGGAACATTATTTTACATGTCCATAAAGTTTGCCATCACACATCATGATATAACAAAACTGGTATTTGCTATTTAATACTGGAGTATTGATAGTGGTCCATAACAGAAAGTAATGCTTGAAAATCAACTGGTTTAATCAAGTTTGTGTTTCTGCGAAGCTGAATCTCTGACAATTTTGTAGTCCTCGCTCTGACCAGAAGCTGCTGCTGATGGTGGACATGATGTGCTTGTGTGAATTGAAAGAACTGAACCAGTTATTGGTCTTACATGTCCCGGCGTAGATATCCCATCTGCTACTCTATTGTACCTTCGGGAACATAATTCTCCCATCTGAGCATTGCACACAGCTACCGTTTTCATAATTTCAATCATTCACCATAATAAAAAATGTGAAAAGACCAACTTTTTTTTTCCACCACAGCTGCTCAGACTCACTGCCACCTACTTCTGCACAGCGCGCTGAGTCAGAGATTACTCAGTTATGTGATGTAATATGACCCATTATGAAAAAATGAAAAAAGTGGTTTTAGGAGCAGTACTTGAAAATCCTATTTTTTTATCTGATTTTCTGCCTTTATGAGTTTTGACCAAGAGATTGTGCATATGAAAATCAAAAACATCAGTAGATTTAAATTTCTCTGTGGTCCCCATATAAGTAGCTCTGCAGTGTTTGGAACGCTCCCTGGAAGATTCCGTTATGTAAACATGTCAAGCACCATCTGCAATGAGCACTCAATCTCTTAAGCTTTGTCGAAACGGCAGAACTTCAAATTGATTTTCATTTTGGGGAAGGAGAAGAAGTCACAGGGTGAGTTGGGAAGTAATAGTTGTGTTTTTGTGGTGTCACCACACTGTGACTAGGCACACAATGCAGCCTTAACAGTCCAACTCTAGGAGATTCTCGGTGCGCCACCATGTGAATGTTGAAGAAAACAACGAGCATGCTGCTGGTGCCCTTCTGACCTGATACACTTTGTCCTTTGTTTTGCAACCTGCAGGCTTCTCCGTTGTAAAAAACTGTCATTTTGTGGTGGTAGCCACAGAACCACCTAGTGTCACTTGTGATGCTCCTCGACTTTGTCATCCCAGCTGCTGACTGACAAAGAATTTGATAGTTGCTCTCTGCTCTGGTTTGCGGTCCACTGAAGTATCACAAATTTGCAACTACCAGTCATAAAAACGAGTGCAATACAGATCCTTCTGTCCTGACAGTTACAGCTTGCACATGCGTGACGGGAGGCACCAGTCCCAGAACTTTTTGATCACCCTAGCTTTCCAAACTATATTACATAGAAGTGATATATACTGTATATATACACCGATCAGGCATAACATCATGACCACCTGCCTAACACTGTGTTGGTCCCCCTTATGTAGTCAAAAATGCTCTGAACCATTGGGCATGGACAAGAGGACCTCTCAGGGTGTCCTATGGGGTCTGGCACCAGGACGTTGGCACTGGATCCTTTGGGTACTCTGGCTTGTGCAGTGGGGCCTCTGTCAATCCAACTTGTTCCACTGCATCCTGTTGATGCTTGATCAGAATGGGGTCTAGGAAGTTTGGAGGTCAAATCAACATGTTGGGCCATTGTCATGTTCCTCAAGATGTTCCTGATTGATGTTTTTTCCACGTGGTGGGGTGTGTTTTCCTGTAGGGGTAGACCAGTGACATTTGGGATTGCCATTTGCATGAGGGAGTGTGATTGTTCTGGGACAATGTTTATTTGGATGTCTAAGTCTCATCAACACGGATGCCAAAATCCAATGTTTTCCAGCAGAACACCACATAGTACCAATATGATGAATATTATTCACTTCACCTGTCAGTGGTCATAATGTTATGGTTGATCAGTATATATGGTAGGTCCTCCCTGGTCTTTTGTTTGTCCCCTGTCTTCCTTTACTGTAGATATACATGCTATTTCAGCACAGCCCCATCCTCCGGGGATACTAAATTTCCCCCTTTTCACTGGCTCTGGAAAATCCACGAGCAAGTATGGACTACAAGGTGCTCCATCCTCTCCAAACGAAGCCCGTCTTGAATCATCCTCATTTCAAGAGTCACCTCAGCTACACTAGAAATGGGCTTTGTAGCGCTTTCTGTCCAGAGCGATCTGCAGGTGTTACTGTGGGAGTAATGCCGTTTGATTCTTTTTAGTTTGTCTTTTGATGCGTGTTCTTAGCATTTGTGCTCTCACCAGTGGACTGAGGTGCTTTTACAGTACATTACATGTGCAGAGGAAAGGCGGCTGCTCAGCTTTATAATACTGTAGTGGAATCTGAGAGAGCTGATCCCTGCATGCAGCTTCAATTCTAGTTTCTTCTTTCATTCATTTCCTGACTCATTTTTCACTTCACCTGATATGCTTTTTCATATCACCAAGCATTGCAGTGATCGTTCTCATTGTTTCTACGCCTTCTTCATTCTCCTCTTTGGTTTTTCCATGTCTCTTCTTTATTCTCTGTCTTGGCCAGCTCCTCTTCCTGACTTACACTTTGCTTATCTTGGTTTTCTTTTTCTTTACCGTAGTGTAATTTTTCTATTTTCATTTCTCTGTCTTTCCTCTTCTTTCTCACTTGGCTCAGTCTACCTCCTCTCTCCTTTGTCTCGTGCCTTGCTGCTTTGTCTCAGTGTTGTGCTGTGGTTCTTGCTCGTCATTTTTTCCCCTTTCTTTTATCCCCATGCGTTCTACACCTGTGACCTCTGGTTCTTGTCTAGTTTTCTGTCTTCCACTTCCTGATTTAGTGCTCTTCGTAACTGAAGCAGAAGCTTGGCTTGCCCCTTGCAGCTCAATGCTGACTTTGACTCAGATGAGTTCAAATGCCACTCCTTCCCACTCTTGTGCTCTCTCCCTTGAGGTGATAGGGCGTCCAGCTGTACTCATAACATCAAGCTCTACCAGCCTTCAGCAGTGACTCAAAACCTAGCTGCTAGGAAGATAAGAGGGTCCGGAGGGCCTGACCATGACCTGTACTTCTCGGTGGGTTCTCGAAACGTCCCACAGACCCCCTTTTGCAGGATCTCAAAGGTTATGCCACAGCCCAGCTGGTAGTCTGGATCTCTGCTCCTGGTGCCCTCAGACCCAGCAGGTAGCTGGTCTTAGTCAGGAGAAGAGACTAGAGAGAGCGCCAGGCAGACAGGCAGCAGCTTAGTGGCAGCTGATGCTAATGTGAGTTCATGGAGGTTGTTAAGGTTCGTACAGGCCAAACCAGAGGGTGTGTCAGGCTGCAGACTGCGAGGTTCAAGAATAGTCAGGCTGGAGAAAGAGCACGTATTTGACCAGACCACAGGGTCCATAGCATGGGCAGGGGTACACACACAAGATGCTAGAATCACACAGGCCTCTATACCTTTGAGAATATCCTGCTCAGGGGATCATAGTATAAAGAAAGTTTTTTTACAGGGTTACTGTACTGACATCAGTTACAGTTCACAGGTTCACTCGCCAAATATGCATACAAGGGATATCCTAATCAAGTTTTTTGCATTTGGCATCCTGCAACTGATGGCAAAAACAAAAACGTTTACCCTACCAATTTTTTTTTTTACAAGATAAATTATTCAAATACCCACTGTACAAACCGTTACTAAGTGTAGTTTATTCCTTTGCAAGTAATCCTTTGCAGAAAACAGACAATAGCTTACAAAGAGTACACAGACCTGGCAACAGCCAAGATTTACTTCAGTCTGTCATCACGCTACTTTCAGAATTCATGTAAATTAGTGACAGCTGAAATGACCTTTCAAGGGAGATGTTTGCCATTTAAACTTTAAACAGTGCTGAGTCAAAATGAGAAGCTGCTACATGAATGTTTTGTATCCAGCTCTCTTCTAATACGAAGGAGAGGGTCTTTCACTAAGCCCCTTTCAGACATGTACTCCTCTCTGTTAATCAGATGGCATCTGAATGTGTCAGCTTCATGTCTGAATAAGCACCCTGTTCAGTTCTCTGTAAAAGTCGTGACTGCAAACTCACAAGGTTAGACCTAGTTACATTTCAGCATTACTTTCAACACAGCAGAAGTCTGACACTACATGCTGTTGCATTAATGGATAGACATGACGTGATTTGAGAAAGCTTTTTCCACATTTTAGCACCAGTGTTGATCTAAAAACATCACACAGAGCAATTAAAGGCACAGTTTGCGTGTCAAAATCATAAAACACCTTCCTTATTCTCTTGGCAAGATTAGCGAAACTCACCAATAATAAATGTAATACAGTTTTGACAAAACACTAACAGGAGCTCAAGTTCAGTTTGTTGCTTCCAGCTGTTTGTAGGAGTCCATTACAGAATCAGACAGCAGCAGGATACAGATGAGGGTTGTGCTTATTTACGTATGAGAAACAACAACAGTAACTTGATCAGTTGCTTATACATATAAATTATCCCCTACATGGAGACAGGATCTAACAGCAAGTCACATGTTGGTCTTTGCTTCACCTCAGACAGGTGAGCTGTCAGACACAGTCACAGTTCATAAACTGCATGTGTTAGCGGCCGTCATCAGGTTGAGTCCTGAGGTTCATCGAGGCTGTCGGTTGTCGTTTTTGCTTTACTGTTGGTAAAGTAGTAGTGTGATCATCATTACACATTGACAAAGTTTTCAGTGTTTAGGAAATCTTAATTGGGACACTTTGATAAGCTTGCTATTAGTTGAGAATTAGTCTTATGTTTATCAGTACTTTATTGTTTATTATACGTCACTTGATGTACTGTGATGGGGGATGTTCACATCTTGCATCCTGGACATTAATATCCTCACTCTGCTGCTAAAATTTGCATCATGTTCAGTGTGATTACACCCAGAGGGATACAGTAGATGGTAATACAACAGTTGTGGATGAGTGAGAGTGATGCGTGCCTAAGTAAAATAGAGGGAGAGAGAGGTTAGTTCAACCTGACAGATACATAGGGTGCGCCAGTAAAATCCATTTCCCCAGGGCAGGCTACACTGACTGGAACCTATTACCATGTCCTCTTCTTATGTACGTTGTAACCTCATCATGGACTGATGAAATCCACTTTGCCCTCTTTCTAGTTTAACAAGCATCTCTATAGAGCTGAGCCGCCATGTTATTCTTCTAGCCACGGCCTGAAGAACAAGCTTTTGACATTAACATTGTCAAGACACTCAGACGAGGAGGCTGTAATCTAGAACTAAAGCTTGAAACAACTCCTTTTGACACGGCTGTGGCTTTGCCAGGGAAAGAGAAGAAAACATACTGTTGTACAAATCCTCTTTTGTCTCTGTTAAGGAGGTTGCCAGACAGAAGCAAAAACTTTCTACTCTTGTAAATAACTAAAAGTAGCTGTACAGGGCTCTCATTATGTAACCTAATTATGGACAAGCACATCAGGGTTCTGGCCCCTGTTTGTCTGACTCGTGACGAGTTGTCTCAATCTGTTTGCTCTCTCAAGAAAAAGGAGTGCATTTGAGGAATCATTATGAAAGGGCTACAGCTCTGAACAAACCCTCAACCCTCTCCAATCTCATTGCATCTGCCTGTCCAACCCCTCTGGCCAGTGATAGCGTGCCATGTCTTCTCTGACAATTATTTTTCCAATTGGGTCAGGCAAATAATTGCTCATCACCAAGCATTAATACTGTTTACCACTCTGTCAGTGCTTGAGACGGCCACAGAGTCCTGAGATTAGAGGGCATCTGGACAAACAGAAGATCATAGTAGTGTGCATTTCAGCCCGCCACACTTGAATCCTGTGTTCGAGACAAATGAGAACAAACAACATCACACACCTCTGAGTCTTGTTGAGCAGATTTTTCACCCATTTCCTCCTTCACCTCTGTCCTCTCTTGTCATATCAGTCCCTGGGATCTAAATCCTTTTTGTGGGTCTCACATGTGCCTCTAATACGCGATCAGTGAGCGGCTGCACCTTGGCTCTGCTGACCTAAATAGGAGTGACATTCGCCTGGCAAGTGAGCAGGAGAGGTAGAGGAGGACGAGGAGGGTCAATGATTGCTTGGGGACAAGGTAGAAAGCGTAACAAAGAACTATGAATAGCTCCAGAGTTTGGCCTTTTTCTTCCCTTCCATCTCCCTATTTGTGGTGTTTTCCTCTGGTGAAGGGCAGGCTGTGTCGGGGTCTATAGCCAGAGACGGAGGAGCTTCTTAACAAGCCTGGCCCAGAGGTCACTGAATAAACCACCCTCATCGCTCTTTCCCTTTTTCTCTGATCCACTGCTGACCGGACCACACACACATCCACAGTAATGGCCAAGCTTGAGCTCTGTTCTGGCTATATCTCCAATTGGTGACTAAGACATATGAGTGTGCACCAGAGAGCTCACTCAATCATGGCTAATGAGGTCAAAAGGCCATCAAATATTTACAAGAGCGCACTCCGCAGTATACAGTGTCGAGGGGCAGCTGTTTTAACACAGTTACCATAGCCCCGCATCATATGAATTAATCAGATGTGTTTCATGGCCATTAGTTAAACACTAAAAGCTAAGGCTACTTTCTCCGTTTTTTATTTGTGGCGAAATGGCCTCGTGGAATAAAGAGCCGTGAATGTGTATATGTGAACGAATGAATGAGACACAGAGCGTATTGACCGTGCAAAAAGAGGTAAAAGCCCATGTAAATAAGATACCAGTAGGAGTAATACTGATGAGACTCAATAAAGAGATGGAGAGGCTTTGAAGCCTCAAGAGAGCTGATGATGTGAGAGAAAGAGAAAGGATTTTTTTTAAAAGCCTGCATCAAATGTGTCCATGAAATGGAGCTGTGATGATGCCAGTGCCACATACAGCATGCTTGAAACCGCCCACACAGGATGTTAAGGGCACTACTGAATTAGGCAGAACATGTCTGTAGTTAATTAAGGTGGCAGCAGCTTAAAAGAATCATTTGACAAGTGTTATTGGTAAGCCAGAGGGAACATGAGGTGTAAACTGTGCAGGAGTGGAGGTAAGGCAGTTTTTACTAACTAGTTTGTTATGATAGTTAGACTGATGATAGTCATGATGTGGGCACCATAATCGACCAATTTGGACCTAATTCATTTTAGTCTGGGTCAGCTTGAGGTTGCAAAACAGAGGTACAATCAATGTGTGAGGCACTGTAGAAGTTTAATTTAATTCTCCTCCAATCTAAGGGTTGGTGGCAGTCCAACAACTGGACCAGATGTTGAAGTCCACAGTGGTCCCAGTGGTAGTAGGAGCATTAGGAACTGTGACCCTGAACGTTAGAGCAGCTCCAGCAGATTTGAGGTAAACATCTGTCCAGAAGAGTAGGAACAGCTAAGATACTGAGCAGAACCCTGAAACTCCCAGGCCTCTGGTAGAGGACTTGAGCTTGACAAAGACACACACCACTCCTCTTGTGTGTGTGGTGGGGGAGCCTGTCTATCCATTTACAGTAACTATAGACATATGAGGGTATGTCCCAAAATAGGAGTTACGCCTCTTTATTTCCGGTTGAGGCAGAGAACAGTTTGAAATACCCTCATAGATAGATAGGTAGATGGATAACCAGAGATATGTTATAGATTAACAATAAACTCTATTGATCCCCTGAGGGGGGAATTTACAAGCTACTTTGCAGATAAACTATTTGAAGTAATTAAGCCACCTTTATCAACACTGAGGTGATGATTACATTAATGCATCAGTAATTATACATCAGTAATATACATTAGTATGAAATATGTTTTTTGGCGTGAATAGTTCAGCTTAAGTGAAGATTTAAATGCAGTGCATGTTTCTGCAGTTTGATATTGCTACTTTTTCTTAAGTAGGAGATCTTAGTACTTCACCTCTAGATCTAAGCAATTGCCAATGTTCTCGTAACTACTTATTTTTTCTTAATCAGTTTTATTACTGTTGATAATGAAGAGTCAAAAAGCAAACAAGCCGAGACGGAGAGGGATGGATGACATGCAGCAGAGCTTTCCAGTCCGGACTTGTGGCTGCACAGTATGTGCTGTAAACATTCCACAGCTAACATATTGCCATTGACATTGTATAGTGGAAGAAACAGTGAAACATTCCACACACAAAAAACAGAGAGACCAACAAAACTGAGATGAATAAGCTGACTGACAAAAAAATGTATGCAAGTATTGTGATAATTGACTCATCATTTCAGGGATTTTCAATTAAAAATGCCCGACAGTCCCCAGTGCCAGCTTCTCATTTGTGAGGAATTTCTCTGTTTCTTTGGTTTTGGATGTTGCTGTGGCAAAAACAATGAGCTTGAAGGCGTAACTCTGTGAAATAGTGCCCATCATTAGTTCACTAGTTTCTGTCATTTCATAGATCAATTAATCGATCAGCCAGTAATGAAAATAATAGTTTCAGCCCTAAATAAATTATTGCATTGTGAAGTTAGATTTATTGTTTTATCCAGTGCTTCTTGTTTCAGTTCAAGGCTATGGCTCTGCTGAAGTTCAGCCTAACTCTTGCTCGCTCTCACAAAGTCCACTCTCTTCTAGCTCTGTCGTTTACATTTGCATTACATTTGGCATTGTCTCCTAATCAGCTACCTCATCCAAACTCAGTGTTTTTTCTTTGTTTTTCTGCCTTTTCTTAACTAATTGTAGCAATAATTAGCAAGGGACACTGTTTTTGATGGATTTTTGTTTAGTACAGGAGCACTGCACTGGAAAAGTTCTTGCAAGATTAAAATAGAAGCAAATATACAGTTTTTTGTACCCATGGGAAATTTGTGTTGGCTCCACTGCAGTTCCTAAAACAACGAATGCAGTATTCAATTCAGAGATAAAACATCACAAAAGACGGTTAAAGACAATCAAAAGAAATAGTTACATTCAGTACTACACACACACACAAATGGGATTCAGTCCATCTGCTTTCTCTCTCCATTTTACCTGTCAAGGCAAAAGATCTCAGTATGTTGGTGGAAATCGTCATTATGTATGGTGTGTAGTCTTTCTTAAATTTTAATCATCCTAAGGTCTTTTCCCAGTTCAGATCTCATAGTTTGCATGCAGCAGCTGAAAAGAGCACTGTTGAGCAGTAGTCTCCCTGTTTGATCTTTACCTCTCATCTTTCTTTTCACCATTGTCATTATTAAAGCTGCCCTGCCTTTTTAAATATCATACGCAATGATGACTCCCCACAGATAGAGCTATAACTTGTCCTCGCTGCCACAACCTGTCCCCTTAAAGCCCCCACAGGTACAGCCAACATGCTACTTAGTGGGTTCACCCGTTGAGGTGGAATAATGTGATGCTGAGTGCTGCACGCCTGAGGGTTAATGCCATGCTACCTCAGGCCTGGTTAGACTGCACCGCTGTAGGCCAAGTAAGCCCTCCGCACACACAGAAGAAACCACCAGCTGACAATGCCTGTGGCTCTCACTCGCAGACAAATAGCTCGTTGATGCTGTGCGGGGCATCAGCAGTCCGCCCAGTCCTGTTCCATCTAAGATTCATGTGGTGCGTCGGAGAGAAAGGGCAGCCAAAGAGCACCTCCCAGAGGTTTCTCTCCCCACATAATGCAGTGCCACACCTCTCCGGTGCACAAGGCCTCAATGGGCTCCTCTGATCTCCCTTGTCTGTTTCCTATTGTGCTGTCACCGGGTCCCCTAATGTCTTGGATTTATAACTTCAGAAAAATTACCAACTCTTTTGCCAAGCAGGGTAAGAGAGAAAAGCTGGGTCAGATAGGATTGGTTTGTACTGTTTATATAAATATATATACACCGATCAGCCACAACATTCTGACCACTGACAGGCGAAGTGAATAACATTCATCATATTGGTACTATGTGGTGTTCTGCTGGAAAAGCTTGGATTTTAACATCCGTGTTGATGAGACTTAGACACCCAAATAAACATTGTTCCAGAACAAGCACACTCCCTCATGCAAATGGCAATCCCAAATGTCACTGGCCTACACCCGCAGGAAAATGCACCCCACCACATGGCAAAGACATCAAACAATCAGGAACATGACAATGGCCCAAGATGTTGATTTGACCTCCAAACTTCCTAGATCCCATTCTGATCAAGCATCAACAGGAAGTTTGATTGACAGAAGCCCCACTGCACAAGCCAGAGTACCTAAAGGATCCACTGTCAACGTCCTGGTGCCAGACCCCATAGGACACCCTGAGAGGTCCTCTTGTCCATGCCCAATGGTTCAGAGCATTTTTGACCACATAAGGGAGACCAACACAATATTAGGCAGGTGGTCATAATGTTATGCCTGATCGGTGTATACATATCAGAGTGTCTATATACACTTAGTGAGTCGGTGATTATGTTGTGACTGCTCACTCTCTGTCCCAATCAGGAAATGCACATTCAGCTCAGCAGCGCCACCTATGAGCACCTGAAAGGAAGCCACTTCATTTTCGAACGGAGAGGCATCATTACCATCAAGGTCAGGGGTCAAAACTGTTACCGTAGCAACTGCACCCACCTCATTCACTGCATGTAATCAGCCATTATAACAGCATGCAATTAATAAGCAATTGCTTTACAACATATGAGTAACACAATGTTTAAATCAGTTCAATTCAATTTAACTCAAATTACTTTATTTACAGTATAAGCACACGGAAATGAACACACACTAACATAGGATAAAAAATTAAAAAAAAAACAATAAATAGCTGTGATGCTTTAAAAAAGTATTAAATGCATGTCTCCTCTCCAAAGTAAATGCATGTTATCTGCAAATGAGGGCCAAAGGCTGAGGCTCTAATTTGTGCTAATGGAAGGTTTGTGTATCAGCAATCAGACAGGGTGCACATTTCAGAAGCTCAAAAATATATAAAATAATAATAACTCACAATGTTTTGGCTCTGGGGAGTCGGCGCACTTAGTATTCACAGCTGGTAATCGCAGCTTGCTTGTTGATTTGCCATTTTATCGTGGGGCTTGACTTTGAGGCCGCACATTCAGTGATAATACCAGCAAAGTGACTCCCGAAGGTTTCTGAGGCAACTGATTACAGGTGCCAATCTCAAGAAAGGCAGAGTGAATCATTTTTCATCAGGGAATTGAAAATCTGGCACCTGCCATTTTACTTCCATAGCAAAAATTGTGCCTCTGAGTGTATATCTTTGAGTTTTTGTGCATGTGTCAGGCATCTTTATGTACAAATCTAAATCTCCCATCTGCTTTTTTCTTCCCTTCATCCTATTTTTAGGGGAACGTTGAAATTGAGACCTACTGGCTGAAGGGAAAAAGGGACAAGGATGGGAATGCTCAGGCAGCGTGTCCTCAGTTTGAGACCCAGACCATCAGTAAGGCCATCAGCAAGGCCACCGTCTCAGGCCCTGAGGCCACAGGGGACGAGGAGGGACTGGTAAAGGTTCAGCAGAGACACGCTTGAATGGTGCGCACTCTCATTTGCTTCATTTTCACCATCATCATCTCTGAGACTCCGTCTGTCTCTGCCCTCAGGTTTTCCCAGTGGTAGCAGGGGAGGATGAGGACGACGTCAAGTCTATTCGGTCTCATCGCATCAAGATGGAGATTTCAGGCCATTCTCTGGAGGAGTCGACAGAAGAGTGCCGGGTGGAGGAGATGTCTGTTCATAAGGTGAGAGAGAATATCTGAGATTTCTACACTGATAGACTTTTAATGAATGTCACTACTTCTTTTCATCTATACAGGTCATTGTGATTGATGTGATTGTTATTTATGTGATAACATGTCTTGTTCTTTTCTCAGTCCCACTATAAGGATGCTTTGCAGGACGAGCTTGAGGACTCTCACCTTGAACTGGACTCACCTGAGTCCGATGGCAGAGACTCCATCATGGAGTCCCGTGACAGCTCCTGTGACTCCCGTTGCTCCAAAAGTGCCATGTGCTCCGTGTCGTGAGATGGTAGTGTCGCTCAGGCTGACGCTGTCTGATGCTAATGCCAGTAATTCTTGTGTATTACTCTTTCTAAAGCGCTTTTTGTACATCTAACTCAAAGCACTGAATGATAGGCCAGGTGGCAAATAGGAATGCAGTTTTTAGCTGTTATTTTGGCTTTTTGAACCAGTTGTTGTGTTGATGCCAAGGCAGTTTCAGATGACATGTTCGTACACTGACTAGACTCTAATCCTTGGAATTCCTAGTGACCCTGTGTGCTGTTAGATTTTACATCTAAACCATCAGTGCTTATTTTGCTCTGACAATAAAGAAATCAGCTGCAGCCGCTCCTTCAAATCTCTATTAGCTTTAAGAGTGAGCAGACACTTCCTCACATGAATTACGTCAAAACAAACTGAAACTTTACAGTGCACCAATTGTGTAATATGCTTTAGCATTAATTAGTGTTCACTGCAACGTGGCACAAGCTCAGTAATTTCTAGCATGGATGTTCTGCTGCACCTTGTAGATTTGACATCTTGCTTCTTCCTGTTAATAAATCCCTCTGAGTCTCTCCTCCGTCTCCTCCCTCTCTGTCTTTCATCCTGCATGTATCAGCTTATTGTTCTGTATCAGTCAAATACACAGCCGTGGCACAGTGAAATTGCTTGTCTGCTCAGTGAAAATAAAGTGAGACGTCTGCTGAGAGTGTGCCGATCCATTTGTTGTTTTTCTTGTCACTCATAAGCATTGTCATTCAGACACACATTTACATTTTCATATATCATACATGCTTTTATTGAACACAACTCTCTATGCCATTGCATTTGAGCTTAAAAATACATCATAGCTGTAATTTATGTGATTGCTTTGTTTACCTGTTGCTGCAGGTAAAAATAAATATAAAATAAATATGGGAGTTAAAGCATAACCACATATCAGTTAATCCTGGTCCAGCATCATGGTCAGACAACATTCCCTACTGACTGGCTATCAGATGAGCTGCACTTATAGGTGGCGTCCTCACGGTCTAGGCTGCATCCGTTGGCTGTGTGGGAATCTTTGAGTGATGACTTGATGGAGCAATGGAAGCAGAAGGCATAGAAGAAGGCCAGCAGGAGCAGGAAGCAGACCACACAAAAAATGGCGACAATCAGGATGGTGTGCACTTCCAAGTGCAACTTCTCTTGTGGGAGAAGTGTGGTGGTGGTCAGGAGGCTAGCAGTGACGCTGGGCAGCAGAGGAGTCGCTGTGGACAACTGTGGCTGCATGGAAGTCAGGTGGATGACCTCTGGCATGATGGGAGGATGTGCTCCGTCAGTGGAGTCGGAAGATTTTGTTGCAGCTTTGAGGACAAAAGCATTTGTTGTAATTTTGTTTACCACGTGTAGAGATGCTCACATTAGCCACATGCAGTAGTAATAATAAAACACTAATTAAAAGCAAGATAATCATGGTTTACAATAAATCAACCTCTTGAAAACAATGATAGCAGATAGAAATAAACAATCTCAACATAATCAAATTTGGTGCAAACCTCAGCATATCAAATAAAGTCTTGTATTATTAATTTCAACAACACAATTCCATCTTGTATAATAAAAAGCAGCAGGTTAATTATCTTTCTCTCACACAGCCAAACACAGATGAGTCTTTTGTTCCTACCGGTGATGTTTTCCAGTCTCTCTGTATGTGCAGGACTCTGTGCAGGGCTTCTTTTGGTAAACACAGCCTGGGAAAATGAAAGAAAAGGAAGACAAGAGAGAGAAGGAGAGAGAGAGACAGAGAGAGAGAGAGAGAGAGAGAGAGAGAGAGAGAGAGAGAGAGAGAGCGCTGGACTGAAGAGGAGAGGTGGCTGGTGGACCACGAATAACAGGGAGGGTTGCCATGGCAACACTCGCTGAGGGGCCACTCGCACGGGAGTGACATCATATCACCTTAAGATTAATAATGTGTGTCACAGTCAACAGATGGAGATGTTTGGACATTTTTAGTCTGAAATATGTACAGAATTAAAGCTACAAAATGGAGAATAATCACCTGATTGAAATCATTTAAATCTTTAATTTACTAGTGTTTGCAGGCAAGAATAAAAGCTTTAGAATAAGAGGGATGCAAACAAAACAAAAAGAGAAATTAAATTGTGTCATATCGCTCATTTGTACAGTCAAGCCCGAAATTATTCAAACCCCTGGTAAATTTGTCTTGCCACTTTTTGTTCAAATGTAAATAAAAGCTGAGAAATATTTTTTCCACAATGATGCCTATTGTACATCGTCTTATTATCTTCTGGGAGATGCCTGTGTCATTTCCAATCAAGAAAAAACTTGCTGGTTGACTAAAGGTAACATTAAGTCAAAATTTACTTGGGGTATGAATAATTTTGGGCTTGACTGTAAATAGCAGAGACTCCTCTTAGGCCCTCAGACTGATCAGACCCTCTAATACTGCCACCTGTTGGTGACAGAAGCAGCACTGAGCTGCCCATCACAAAGCGCAAACTCATCTCCCCATCCTCCCAGCTCCTGTGCCGTCTGGTCTCTTTCAAACTGCCATAATGATCCTTTAGTACAAGTTCTAATTGGCCCCACACCTCCTGCTGTGCTCCCTCAAAAGAGGCCTAAAAATGTTTTAGGACTCGCTCCAAATTTTAGTCGCCATGGAGATGACTAAATTATTCAACCAATAATCGGTAATTTTGTTAACACTTCCCAAGCAAACTAAAAGGCAGTTTTTTCCCCCACCCTCCTGAGAAGTACTCGTAAATACCAGACAAAAAAAAAAGAAAAAATAATCATTTGCATAATTTCATGTAGAGGAAGACTCAGAACAAAGCCTGCCAGCTGATGTGATTTTAGAGTGCTTTCAGATGGTTAATTACAGCTCCAGACAATAGAAACAAAGGATCCATTAAATCCAACTGCAGCAAAGCAGAGCCAAAATGGCTGAATTGAGGGCTTAGTCTACACCAAGGTCAATCTAAAGGACAGATATGTGAAGAATGACCATAGGGGTGTGTGGGCCTTGAAGCCTAGAGGGTCTCTGACTGGTGTCCTCCCTGGAGGAATGAGGTGACTCTGAAATCAATGATCTGAACCGTCGCTCTGCGGATCTCAAAACAGGAAAGCGAAGACGAAATTTTTCCTGAAACTTTCTCACACAAAGTAAACTATTTGCATTTCTGCTGGAGGAACACACAGCGCTCACAGCTGGATGTGAGGTGTGTCATATGGCCAACTACCTCTGTGAGAAGCGATCCTGACAAACAGATTGCTGCAAGAGAGGCCTCGTACCATGTAACAGTCCCAGAATTAACATATAAAACATTTGAGGAGAAGTGTCCCTGCTGAAAATTAGTCAGCCTCTCTGCGTGTAATTTCCTGCACTGTTTGTTCTGCTGCGCCTTGAAGATCTGATATCTTGTTTTGCCATGCGACGTGAGTGCGTAATTGTAAACTCTCTTCTCTCCAACTCTTGCTTTTCAATTAGTCTCTTTCTCACTGTACAATGTAAGAGCTTGTCATCATGTTGTGGAAATAAAGCAAGATGACAGCTGAGCAGGAGCAGATCAGCTTGTTATTGTTCCTCTTGTCACTCAGGGGATTTTTTACCCTCACATTTGTGTGTTTTCTGCCCGTCACTGACAGTTTTTAAAACTATAATTTGACCAGTAAAGTGGCTGCCCTTATTGTTTGTTTATGTGTGTGTGTCTATTTATATAATTTGAATACTGATGGCTTCACTTGATTTGAAAACAACAAAACAAAAGTAGCAGAAATGACTAATGATTTTAATGTCAAAAATCTCCAAACACATACTTTACACTCACACTGAACTGGTCTCTATGTAACTGACAAACCGCAACATTCCTACATGGCTACACACTCATCGTGGGTTTCTCAGTGTTTAAGAAAGCTCACAGATTCACCAGACAAGGACCATTGGGGCAGAGGGAACAAAAACATACATGTTTTTTTTTTTTTTAGGACAGAACAGTAATTAATTAAGTTCCTAATTCAATTATTGTAGCTAAAATATTTCTTTATATTAGCTACAGTTGCAAAATATCCATAAAAATGACACATATTGTAAAAACAAAATCATTTAAATCCGTGAGGGGAGCTACATCTGTCAAAGATGAGGCCTGCAGATATTGAATGAAGGGACATATTTTCGTAATCCCTCATTTGATGCTGCCCCTCGGTTTGACTCTGGTCGGTGGTGTTTGAGATGCTGGTTCACTTCTTCTTGTTCACAATATTGTTGCAGATCCAGTTCATGCCATCCTATTGGAGAAATGGGAAAAAGAAACCATTTAATGCACTTTCATAGATGAGTTCAGGCAGTCTGAGGATAGAAAACAGTCCAAACCATCAAACTAAGCAGGTGAGAAATATTATGAAAAGAATAAAGTGTCCAGTAAAAGAGTTCAGACTGATTTTCAATGCAATATTGTGCAGCAGGGAGCACAGGGAGCACTTTTATGTGGCTAATTAGGTTCCATCTGAAGGAGAAATCAATAAATCAGAGTTGGGTCTGACCTGCACTCCCTCCCCTGACACAGCTGAGCAGGCCTGAATCTGCCACTCGCGGTCTCGGTATGTATGCAGATTCAGTCCCTCGGCGATCTCACTGGCCGGTGATGCTGTGGCCAGATCCTGCTTATTGGCAAAGATGAGCACCGGAACGCCCTTTAAGTTTTCCTCATCGATCAGCTCGGACAGCTCCTGCACATATGTACACACACAACTATTTGTTAGCTATTTTTTTTAAACAAAATATGTCAATTTTGCTGTGTTTTTTTGTTGTTGTCAGAATGCATTTACAAGCTCACCAGTCCAGTCTCCTCAAACCGCTTCTTGTCTGCGCTGTCAATGACATAAATCTAAAAGAAAAAACACGGTTTAATAATATCATATCCACAATAACTGAAAAGAATGTTTCTTTTTGGCCTCCATATTTCACTGTCTGCATGTCAACCACTGAAAATGCAAGTGGCTCTTTTAGTATGACAGCAGCCAAAAACTCAAGTTGTCACATCCTTTCAACAGCATCCCTTAAGATTAGAGTTTTACTAATAATAAAGCTTCATAAAAATACAATTATAGCACTTAACCTAGGCTTATATGTGCTTCACTGTCCAAACATGTAGCAATTTAGTATGTGAAAGGTATTACAGTTTATGTATTTTTTTATGTTATGCTTCATTGTCAGGAGAAAATGACTCACCAACAGGTCTGTGTTTTCCAGGTACTTTTTCCAGAAGGGCCGGATCTTCCTCTGTCCTCCAATGTCCCAAACGTTGAGCTTCATGCCATGAGAGGCGACACTCTTTATGTTGAAGCCCTGAAGTAAAAACACAAAGCTGGAGTCACCGCACCGCACACCACCACCTTCAATTTAAAACTGTTCTGCTACACCTGCGAAGTCTTGTAAATGGTTACGAGGCAATTCATTAGGTGGCAGTGTACCAGAACACGGTCTTGTGTATTAAATTAATCACTGTTTGATTACTCCCTGTCGAAAACTCGTTACGTACCAGCGGGACGGCTTTACGTGTTTGTAAGGACGTGGTCACCGTGTTAATCCGCAGACGTTTCTCATAACATAGCTCCTCTCTGTTTCAGCTGGCTAAGTTGTATAACAACTTTATCCTGAGGGCCAGCTGAGGCACAGATCTGAGGATAAGACTGGAAGGATCAAGTGAAGTGTTTGTGCTCATGTGCCAAATCTGATTTATCTTTGTGGTGACCATTGGCGTGTCATAGTGGACCACATCCTATCTGTCTGGTGTCTGACGAACTGTCACACTTGTTCAGGACCTGGCTGGTGCATCTGATGTTGTCTTGTCTTGTCATGGTGGAGTAATGCAGGGGTATTAGATAACGATATTAGAGGTTAGATAATTACATCAGAGGTGAGGTGATAAAAAAAATGGGACGCCGCCAGATCCTCTCAGAAAATGTGTCGAGAGCATGCAAATCAGCGGGGTCATGTAAGGCCACAATTTATCTCCCGATGAAAGGTTGTTCAACAGTGTAATGGCACGATGCGACATGCGCTATCATCTCACTGACAAGTGGTTAGACCATGTGTCGCATAAGGCCAATCAATTCATTTCACAGTGTGTCAGAAAACCAAAGGTCATCTGAATCCCATTACTCTGAGCCAGAGTGTGTGCTGGTCCAGCTGGTCTCACAAGATTAGACACAATCCTCTGGGTTATAATATCATGGAAAAAAGAGACACTGTTTCCTGTAAAGCTCCATTCAAACAACATAAATCCGTCATCATAAAACAGTGTGTTTTTGAAAAAAAAAAAAAAAAGCACCCAACAGACAAATGGTATTAATGTCTAAAGCACTGTAACTTGTTTGTTAACAAAACCCTGATGGAATATTGCCGGCAGAGCTGTTTATCTGAAATACACTTAATAACGAACATCAGGTAATTATGTTGTAAAGTGGCTCAGCTGTTCATGGTGGGATGAATTCAATTAAAGAAAGACACAAAAGTATCATCTGCGAGTATGTCTGCACAGTGTTTCTTATTATGCTGTGCGGCGTGCAGGCCTGCTTCATGCATAACTTGCTCTCACCTGTGTTGGTGTGATAGTGTTTACATCCTCAGAGGCGAGGCTTTTCAGCAGTGTGGTTTTGCCAGCGTTGTCCAACCCCAGTAGCACTATCCTGACCTCCTGCTCTGTGGATCCCTTCAGTTTCTCTATGACAGAGAGTAAGCCCTGCATAGAGGCAGAGGAACAAGGTACAAAAAAAAACAGTGTCATCCAGATCATAAAACTTTCAAAGCATCTTTAAGTACTTGTGGATTAAATTCATCTTATGTGTCTTAAGTATCAAGTTATTTGCCATTAGATTTTTAAAACTGATTGGTTTTTGGTTTAGAATACAAAACACGCACAAAAAAAGATTTCTACAGTGATGACTAGGATTAAATCAGGCAAGAGGATCATCCAGTTATGACATTATATAATTGCAAAGCCACATGATTGAGAAAAAGAAAATGATCTTCTTTACTTTCCTCCAGGGTGTGATGTTGCTCTGACATGCTCACGAAACATCCAATATCAAGAGGTAAATGAAAAGACACACACCATTCCCACCTGAAAACTAATAAAATCTTCTTGACCTCTTTCTGACTCGAGGTCAAAGCGCCCCTTACAGATGGCACTGCTGAGCATACATATGTGTGGCGGTTTTTGCTCCACCCTGCACTTCCATCTCTGGAGCTACCGTACAACTAGCAGCCACATTCTGTTAGAATTAATCTGTTGCTTCATTTAGAGCTCCATTCATATGTTAGCACACTGGTTAATGTCATTAGTCTGCGAGGTTGCACAACCGCAGACGGAGCACCAAGACTGGCACGCTGCAGAAAAAAGGCAGAAAATAATGCAACAGATACTAGTGATTAACTGCACATCGCAGAGATCCCATTTAGGAGTATTACCATAGCTGCTATATTGTATCAACACAACCAAAGGATTTTAGATAATCCATCATGGCTGAGAGCTGCATCTACGCACAGAATTACTGTAAAATGCTTGATGGTTCACACTGTGTAAGTCATGACCACCTGTGGGAAATGATTTTGTATCATACACACACTTGAAGGCTCACATTTGGTTTTATAAGTCCCATTACTCCAGATCAGGTCACCTACCTTTTGAGCTTCTCCCATGTTGGTGTGTTTCCTGTGGCTTGGCTGGAGGGCTGCAGCTACATTCTCCAGTGAAGCTCACACAGGTGTGTTAGCTATCCAGGTCACCCAGGTTAGCTATCCAGAACAAGGAACCAGCTACCTCGATCTTTTTCTCGCTTCCTTCTCTATAAACTCGAGTGGGTTAAGTGCTATGTGTGTATGTGATTGTAATATCTACCTGGGCGTCAATTGCTCCTCAGTGTCAGTGTAGTGTTAGCAAGCAGGAAGAGGGGGAGGGTGGATGGGACTGGGATTAGGAGGCCAGAATTAGCCCTAGTCATCCATGCAAAGGCCACCCCATCCACCCTCCCCCTCCTTCCTCCGTCCATCCCTCCATCTCCACTTTGCAGTGGCTTTACCTGGATTATCCCTTAGCCACCTGCCATAGGAGGAAACAGAATACAGTCCTTCCTGACCCACTCACACACACGGATAAAAAAAAAAAAAGGTTCTGCCATATGGCTGAAGGAAAAATATGCTGTGAATGTAGAAAAACAAAGGGGGCAGCGTGAGCACGAGCAGCATGCATGCGCTTGACACATAAACTTGAAAGGATTATATCATGTTGTTGCACCAGGGAACTTAGTATTTCTGTGTTCATAAGTCAACTCTCAAATCCCACATACATCCCCCCTCTTGGAGAGGTAGCATTATCGTCCCATATATCCATTACACGGCAGCCACTGTAAAGCTGCTCTGTGTAGTGTGCGCTCCTGTGAGTAGAGCATTCAGCAGGATTAGTGTGAGCACGGCTATCCTGCGTCTGGATTAAAACATTTCTAGGCTCTTTTTCTCAACTGAACAGGCTAACATGACTGCTGCGTTACATCACAAATTCACCCTGCTGTGGAAAAGGCCCACTCAGGCTTGTAACCACATCTTATCACACACGCTTAGGCTCAAAGGCAGAGATTGAAGAGGTTTTATTTCTCTATCAAATAATACAACAGTGGATTATGAAATAAGGTCAGTATTTATTACATATAAACATGACAGAGAGTTTCTCATTCAGGAGTCTCTTGGTGTGAATGGAGTCGGACCACCACTCTGTCCAATCTGCGCCCTCTGCTGCATCCTCTCTCTGTGTTTCACTGCAGAGAGAAACAGGGTTGGGGGTTCATTATAAACAATATGGGGCTGGAGTCAGCGACCAGTTAGTTTAGCTTAGCAAAAAGAGAGGTAATAGGGGGAACTGCTAACCTGGCTCATTCAGCACATTTAAGTTCTTTAATTATCACATCATATCTATTATGTTTAATCCAAAGTGTAACAATGACAGTTTATCACAGTGACAGCTAAGATAACTGGCTTTTGGCTCCAGTTTCATGTTGAATGTTCAGACATGAGAGCGTCTTGTCTTGCCTAACATTTAGCAAGAAAGCAAACAAGTGATTTCCAAAATGACATAATATTCCTTAAGTTTTTTTTCCATCTCTAAAACAAACAAGATGTAATGTTAGTGAGCTTTGGAAGTGCGGGTAGAGTAGGTGGATTTTATTACCTCTGCACAGAGCCAGATTAGCTGTTTTCCCTTTTCCAGCCTGTGTGCTAAACTATGCTAAATGGCTGCAGACTATGGCCTTTTACTGGATACATCAGTCTATTAAATGAGGCTAGTCATCTAAATCTTTGCATGAAAGCAAATACACACATTTGTCAGAATGCTATATATATATATATATATACATTATATATATA